>NW_026466021.1:0-13568 GCF_026875155.1 Cherax quadricarinatus
TCTTTTAAAAAATTAATTTTTGCTATGCAAATTTCTGGCAAGGATTTATTTTAAATTTTGTATAATAATTTTGATAACCCAAAGGGCTGGCAAAGGTTTGTATTAAGTAATTAAAATTTTTAAAAATTTTTTTAATATGTAATTGCTAACCCAAAGTTAACTTTTATTAAGTTATTTAAATTTATTTTAAAATTTTTTACATGTTTTGCAAAACTCAATAGCTGAATTTATTTAAAGGTAATTGTATTTTTTCCTTTTTTAAATCCCCTACCCAACAAAAACCAGCCCCAAACACAAGGCACAATCACCTTTGATGTTCCTCGTGCCCATCTCAAAATATGAAAAAACCAAGCACAAAAAAGCCCAAAAATTTGGAATTCTTACCTGAAATTTTAAAAAAAAACACTACCTGTTTTAAATTCAATCTTTTCTCAAGGATCACTTACTCCCCCCAAAACCAAATAAATACTGAATAACTAACCCTTAAAAATTTGATATTTTAAAAATGTTTCTCACAATTAATCACTAAATTTTTTAAACCTAAAACCCAATCAAATTTTTATTATTTTTTTAATACATACCTAAAGAATACTCCATACATGAATGTCAACAATCAAGCAACCACATGACCTGTCTTTGTAATACTCACTGTGCTTTATAGTAATCTGTTTACATTAATGTTTTATCACGATTTCATCTTGTTAGTTAATCTTAAGTTAATTTTAAGCCACCCGTAATGCATGCATAGTAAGTGGCTTTGGCATCTGCCTTATCTGTATTTTTTTGTACCTGATGGTGCTAAAATTGGAAATAAATAAATAAAAAAAAAAAATAAAAAATACATAATCGTGTTATTAAGTTAAATTTTAATACATTCTCAGGGCTGAAAATGGGGAAAATTAATAAGAAGACAAACAATGGAATAAGAGTAAAGAAAGCAAAAATACAGGCTAAAAAGTTCATGTAACCAAGGCAAAATAAGGCTTAAATTTAATAATCAAAAAAACTGGAATATGATTTTTTAATTAAATTTTAGATGCTTTAGGTAAAGATATGATCATACAAATTTTATTACAACAAATATAAAGGGAGATTTATTAAAAACGTGTAGATGAACTGAAATAGATTCATGATTTCAGTTTGAATTAGAGGAAAAGATTCTTTCTTGAAAAAGTCAGGCTTTGAAAAATTAAATTTTAAACCAGGCTTTGGCATCTGCCCCAACAAAATATGTCTTTCCCAAAACCCCCCAAAATTTGTTTACCTGTGTTTAATCCTGGAAAAAAGGGGAGGAATTTTGGTCAATTTTTAAAGCACTGAACTACAGGATGACCTAGCCGTGTAAAAAATTTTTTTACCCCCAAAGGGACGGGTAAGAGGAGATGCCACATACTCTACAAGCCTTTCCCCAATGTGATGATTTAAAAGGGAATAGTTGACTTTTAAAGGTACTTAGGGTAATATAAACAAAGTAAATTGGGATCTAGTGAAAATCATTTTAATTTTAAAATCCCCAGATCACACAAAAAAAAGGGTTTACAGCAGTTTAGAGTTAAACGGAGGCACCCCAAAAAAATTTTTGTAATAATATAATTAAGAATCAGCTGTTATTGGTCCAGGTTTCAGAAAAAATTTAAAAAATAAACTTTGAATGATCTGAAAAAATTCACAAGGGTATTTGGTCGGGGGAAATAAGACTGGGTCTAAAGAATTAATTTGTGCAGTTGAGCCCACCAACTAACTCTTTTTTAAAGATGCAAACAAAAACTCTGAGGAACTGTCAATTTTCAAAAAGGGGAAAAAATTTTATCCCAATGGTAATTATAAAAAATTCATTTCCTAAAAATATTGCTAGGTCATATCAAAGCAGGAATCAGAAAAATGATTCTCCTAAAGAAAGAGAATAAGTACCCTCCTAAGAGTACCCATTTAAAATAAATTCCAGTCAAAGAGAAGAGAGTTTGTCTCTTCTGAAAGGGACCCCCATTTTTCTAAAATTGCAAGCATAAAAATTCGGGGAAGATAAATTTGAAAGATTGGAGGAATTTGACAGATGTTGTTTTTAGGTAACAAATGTAAAGGATTGTTATCCCAAATTAAACAACGTTTCACTGCACAAAGTAAGACACCATATAGTCAGGGTTAAGGGTCATATGATAATTTGATAATAAATGAAAATTTGACATCCGCACAACGTGGAAATTGAAAAAATTGCTGCTAATTTTAAAATGATGGTTTTGCTGAATAGCCTTACCTGTGTTACAGGTAAAAATTGAGAAAAAGGCAAAAATAAAAAAAGAACTGCATTATTGGCCCCGGGATCCCAACCCCCGTTTTTCATTTAAACTAAATGTCTTGAGGTATGAAAGTACAGAGGGGAATCCCACAATTAAAATTATCTGGTTTTCTCTCAGATAAAAGGGCCCAAATGTAGACACGTTTATGTAACTGTCAGGTTGGACATGAAAAAAAAAACGTGTTAATGCAGTAATTGTAATAGACTTCCGAAAAAATTTTCTACGTAGGATTTGAAAAAGCTTCAAAAGACTCTCACAAATGAAAATTTTAAGCACCTTCTGGTGTAAGGAGATTTGTGGCCCAATAAAAAAAAATTTGAAGTACTATTATGCCTCCTTTGAAAAGGGGGTATGGTAAAAAAATGTGGTGTCCTTTTTTGAAGACTGCAAAGGCCAAAAAGTTGGTAGGTTTCCCTCAAAAATAATTCATACAAAGGGGAAAAACAAATCCCAAAACTTGTGTTTACTCAAAAAAATCGTACCCAGATAATTCTTCCATAGAGGAGGGGTGTTGGGAGCCGTGCAAAAATTTGGGGGGGAATTAACAAAATTGAAATAAATGTAAATGAAGAAAGCCCGACGATTCTTTTCCAAAGAACAATACGGAAGATGTAAAATTGAATGGGGCCCAACTGGGTACATTCCGTGAGACGGGAACCACCCAAAATTGCCCCAAATTACAGAATGGCATTGGAAAATTTAAAAGGTCCTCCACGAACTGAGAAGAAAACCAGAATGTTAACTGCCTATAATGAATAATTGCGAGCATTTAATTAAAAATTTATAGAAGACGTCCTCCTGAAAAGCCAAAATTTTTTTTAATTTCCCACATAAGGGAGTGAAAAGGATTAAAAACACTCCTTGGGATTGTTTTTTAATTGTATGCCGGAGTAAAAAAATTCCTATTTTAAAAATGACTGTTTATGACAGGTCCGTCGTTGGGGGGAAAAAATTGGGAGAACTTATTAAATTTCGGGAAAAATTATGTTTTTAGGGCTGACATAAGTAAAGCTTTCCTAATGTGGGTTTACAAAGGCGAGGGATTGTACCCGCTTTTTTTATCGCCTGAGAACCTATTGACCCCCTTAGCCCTCTGAAAACCTTTCGTTTTTGGAGCAATTATTTGGTGCTACACCCAGTTGTTCCTATTTCAAGCGACGTAAATGCACACTTAAATGTAGGGGAAGTCCATTGAATAAAGTAATGACAAAAAATTTTGTGGACAATTTCCGGGTGTGACATCAACTAAAGAGGAACTGTTAATGATTTTGAGGGGCTAAAAAATAATGCAAAGTGCAAAATCCCTTTTAGAAATGGAATAAAATTCACCCAAAATTTGGGAAGGAAAAAATAAGTAAAGATTACCCTGGGATGAAGTGCCAAAATGTAGTAATGTACGGGTTTAAAATTTGGGGGATACTGAGAGAGATTTTTTAAAAGTTAAAACCAAATAATTCCAGTATGCCCAAAAAAAATTAACAAAAGAAGTTTTGTTTGCTGAAGTTTCCAAAGTTTTGACCACGGTTTAGTGTCCCCCCCTTAAAAAAAGGGGGAAAATTTAAATTCAGGAAGCATGGAAACTTAATATACTTGGGATGAAATTCTCCCCTGGGGAATTCAAACGGGTGGGACGAATTAATTGGTGTTTTATTAAAAAAAATTTCCCAATGTTGGATTTCCCATGCCGGTGGCCACCCAAAAGGGAAAAAGTACTCCACATTTTTTGTGATGTTCAAAATTGGAAAAAGGAGCAGTTGTTCCCTTCAATTTATAGTTTTTATTTCTTTTATGCTAAGGTAAAGTGTCTCCAATTAAATCAAACCTTCCTCATTTGGGAAATTTAACAGCCATTTTTAGGTGTAAAATTAGCAATTATAAAAGAAAAGTTGCAGGAGATAAATTTTAGCGCACTTAATTTGGTCGATAATGAGTTCCCTTTAAAAAAAGGTTTCGTAATGGAAACAGAAAAATTGTGTCGTAAAAAAACAGAGTCCTAAAATTAATCAGATCAGAAGTATAATATTTGGGTCAGCATTTTTGTTAACTTTAATCAATACCTGGTAAGGAGAACCCCACTGATTTTTTTGTCTCAAAGGTTTCCTTATGCAAAATTTTAAATGCTGTTCAGGGTTTAAAAGGGACCGAGCGGTGGAAATAAAGCTAATTGGCCCTGTAAAAAAGGCGTATTGCTCCTGTTAAAATTATTTTGACCCCGCCCATATTTTTGTCCTTTCCTAGCCATTGATATAATGGGTATTTTTCTTTCCCCAAAACAATCTGTAACTAAATTGGGTTTAAATTTCTAAAAAGATGAATATTTCTTTAAAATTTTCACATCCTCTTGAATTTTGGGGATAAAGGGGGTACAGGGGGAAAATCATGGAAATGAGATTAATTGAGATGGAAAAAAATTTTGTGAAAGGTTCTTAATAGAAAAAATTGGGGCGTATTTAGAGAACAATGTAATTGGTGCAGAGGTAGGTTACAAATGCTAAATTGGGTGATTATGCAAAAACACCCACTTACGCCCAAAACCATCATTAACAAATTTGTTGTTCTAAATGCCCATAAAAATTAAGCATGGGGGGTAAAAGATCCCTTAAATTGTTTTGGGGGAAAACTTCGGGGATTCCCAAGGACGGAAAATGTAAAAAAGGGTATTAAAACTTTGTAATATGTCCCCCGTGGGAGCCAGACCCAATAGTACCCAGCCTCCACCATTGCCAAAGGAGCATGTAAAAATTGGGAAACCTTTTGTGTAACAGGTGTAGACAAAGGGGCCCAATAATTTTAAAAGGTACTAAATGGTTTCCCTGAAAGTGTATTTTTGTTTGTTCACCGTCTGCTACTGGCAGTTCTTTTAAAGGGGTGGCACAGGATTGTCGCAGAACATTTATACAGTGTTTCGAAATTTGCAGCTGGGGAAAACGTCCCGGGTTATGATTTGGATAATGCCAAAAATTTTTTGTAGCAGGTCCCTAAACACTTATAAATTAAAATAATAGTAACTTTTTCAATCTCTGTTACTCATCGGGGTGTACCTGGAAATTTATTACTCCTAAACCCCTTGGGAGGGGGGGGTGTACTAAAAACTGATAGGCACAGTGAAGAGTTGTCCCCCGTAAAGTAACACCGGAAGAATTAATTTGGAAAAAATTTCCCTGCAGTGTTAGGGAGGCGGAGAAAATTTTATAAATAATAGACCTCTCTCGTACTGAGTATACACCCGATCAGACTATTTTAAAACCCTTCCCACCTAAATGTGGAAGGAAATTGGGAAACTGCCCCTGTCTATAAGAATCCGGAAGAAAGTGAGAAGATTACAAAGAGCGGCGTTTGTGTAAAAATTTAAAATGTTTAAAAAAAAGAATGATCCTTGATCTAATTGTGGGGAAGGAATATCTTTTTTACATACGTGAAAACTTTTGGGGGACAGAGGGATAAAACGACGACCCCTTTAACCAGGTGACTTGTGTTAATTTACCTGAAAACACGAACACGGGCCCCTGGGGAAAGTATTGACATTGTACCCCGATGACAAGGGTTTTAGGGGGTCAAATGTTGTGTCGTGGCCAGGAAAGTTTAGCACAATTAATAAATTGATTCCCCTTGGGTTAGGTGTTCAATTTAAATGTAAATGAAAATCTGAGGGAAAAGGTACGATGATATGGAAGATAAACGCGACCCAATATGCCCGGAAAATAAATCGTAGTAAGACCTTCTAAATTCAAATTCAGATTCAAATTCAATGTTTATTCCTATAAGGGTTACAAAGGAGTTTACAGAATTTGGTTTTTGTGGATTTACATGAGTAAAAAAAAAATTTCAGAGTGTACCACTAAACCCTAGCATGGGTAGGCATTCGGGCAGACTAAATTAAATCTTAAGTTTTTAAAAAATTTCAAAAAAATGAGGTAAAGTTGGATTTGGCTAAGTGACGTTGTGATAGAAACACAGGGTTAAATTTAGGCTTTATTTAACATAAAAAATCTTCATAGATTTTGCAAAAACAAAATAAAATGACTATACATCTAAAAAGGCTTTACAGGGGTGGTGTGTCTTGCAAAGTCAAGAAAAAGTTTAACACAGGCCAATTTAAAATCACCATGTAATCTGCACGCGATAAATGGATAAATAGGGAGAACACCCACCATTGTTGGTGCCCATGACCCCACCCAAACTGTTGTTGTTGTTAAGGCCCCCCGAGGTGGTGCTATTATCCTGCTGCGCTCCCCACAGGACCAGTATCACTACAATCTCCCCTTTTAAAAATCAGAGACAGTAATCTCCCCAAAATGTTTGGGGGGCGACGACACGTCCCGACCTTCGTACCCTTGAGCCTCTTCACCGGTTCGTTTTTCCAGCGGGTTTATTAACTGCTGGGCAGATCCTCTATTTCCATAGGGGTAGTCTCAAGGGGCTTTCCAGAGAAAACGAAGCATCTTTACTCTATTGGGTACTTGGATTCCACACTAAAAAGGGGTTTCAAAGGGGCTAAATTTTTGTAGATACTGTGTTTTTCACCATTTTGGGGCGAAAGGGGCGAAAGTGGATTAGCTTTCAGGGGCCTACCTTTCCACTAAAGGATCCCTCTTTTCATCCTAAAAGTGACCTTTTGGAAAGGGGCCAGGTGACATAAACCCAAATGGGGCCCGGGGGCTCCCGTAGAGGAACGACGGGAAAAGTTGAGGAGTCTTTATGAAGGGGTTGCATTAGTGCGTGCCGCATGATCTAATAAGTGAAGAGCATAGGTAGACAGTTTGCGTGTTGAACAGGTAGTTGCGGACTTTAAGTCATTGTAACTGCTTCCAATAGTCCATTGAACCGCTCCACTTGACCTTACCTTGAGGGTTGTAGCTTGTTGTTCTGCGCAGGCAATACCTTTTCTAGCCAAAAAAATCCTGAATTCGTTTCTCATGACGAGGATCCCCTGTCTGAATGGATATAAGCTGGCATACCAAAAAAAGGAAAAACTGTGAAAGACAACAAAAAACAGTTGAACAGCCATATTTCACAGGGGAATACAAAGGGAAACCTTGAATATTCATCTACTTTTGTTTTAAAGGGAAAACCCATTTGATTTGTGCTTGGGAGGTCCTTTGAAATTCTATATTCAAACTTTCGAAAGGTGGGGGGATTTTATGAGATGAGTCTTCTCTGGCTGATGAAGTTTGGCTTGCACTCTGACATACTCTGCATGCTCTGATCACTTGTCGACATCTTCCCCGAGTAGGGCATGTTTTTTGATTTGACAAAAAGGTACGGCGTGTAACTCCTGGGTGACACAAAACCTTGTGGGGAGCTGAGAGGGTTGCAAACATGACATGCGCCCAAGTGGGGCCTAGAGAAGCATCAGGGGAGATGTTTTCTTTACCCGGTCGGGACAGAAAATAAAGCAAAACATATTTCCCTCCCCAGCGAATATCTTTCTTCTTTACCACTTTTGTGCCTTGTCGAACATATCTCACGGGGCCGTTGGTCAGTCCTATGGTAAATGTCTACCCTTAAATTAAAGCCCCAGTGGCCGCTTCTTGAGGCCCCGGGGGTTCCTTTTCTACCAGCATAACATTTTTCGATCCTTTGAAAGTTCTCGAAAAGAAGGCTATGGCGTCCTGCCGGATAAGCTGCAGCAATGGCAAAGTCAGATGCTCCCTTTTTCCCCTTGAATGGTAGGGACTATCAATGGCTTTTTAACTACTGGTTTTTCAAAGTCCTGTTTTAAGATGGAAAACGGGTTCTGCTCCTTTGTCAAGAAAAGGGAGCACTCAATGGGGACTTTACTTTTTAATAGTTTGTAGACCATTGTGAGTAATAACAAAGAGACCAAAAGTTCTTCGGAGTGACTTTTTGTCTTAGGCATTTGGGAAATTTTCCCTAGAGGTCGGTCGTTTAGGGGCGAGATATTGAACCTCCTTTCCCCTACATAACCCAAAGGGTGCTAAGCCTTTTTGTTAAAAGTGCACTTTTTCCCCATTGTAACTGATATTTTTTTTCTTGGCGGCTTTCCAAAAAAATTTAAGGTTTTCTCAGTTCCCCCTTGGGTCTTGCCACAAATGGTAAATTATCTAAAAACGCGGGTTCCATAGCTCTCCCGAATGAGTGAATCCATAATTGTTGGGAGGGGCCCCATTGGTGACTCCAAAAAGGGGCTCTGGTAAACTATATAGGCCACTAGCCCGAAACCTGTGTATGGTTTTTTTTCATTCCCTTTTAGGGGCTTGATGATAGGCACTCTGCAATCAATTGTGCTAAACACTAGTACGAGCAATTTTGTTCACTGTATCGTCAATTCGAGGTAGAGGTACCCATCAAAATTAAATTTGTTGATTGTCTCAGAGTAATCGATAGCCAGTCTCTGTTTCCTATAAACCCTCTTTTAAAAACAACAACCTGTGCACGCCAAGGGAATCACTCGTTTTTATTACCCTCCTTTAGCAGCCCCCCCTGAGTTTTTTTTCTCAATGAACATCCCATCCTCATAAGAATAGCGGGATGACTTAGTTTATATAGGATGGCAATCCGCGGTAAGATTTGCAAACGCTTTTGGTGGGGCTACCCTAAAGGGGTAAGTCCACGACAAAAAGGAGGGAGTTTTCCCCCCATTTTAAGGGGACACACCCGCAGCTTCTGAAAGTCCTGACCCAAAATAACATCAAGCACGTTGGGCAGAAAACTAATGAATTTGTAATCCCTTTTCCCTTCTGAGATTTTTCCTTACAAAACCCTAAGGCTGAAAAGAGAGAGGTTAGCCTGGAAACGGGACCTGATGATGAGTAGATAAGGAGAGCGTTTAACTAAACAAGGTTTTTGAAACTCTCTCGCCACTATCAATAAGCCACTACTTTGTTCCCTTTTATGAAAAAATTTTACAACTCCTTTGCAGTGAATTTTGGGGTAGCCGCCCAAAGTCACTGTTGAGAGTCGCAGATCACTGGGAAAGGTTTTGGGGCACAGCTCTTGTTGATGCATTAGCACGACAACTTTTTTTCAAAGTGCCTTTTTGTGGATTTTTTGGGACATTTCTTCACGAGCAGGACAAAATTTGGACGTGGATGCTTGAAAACCACAAAAGAAACACCCGTACCTGCTGCTGCTGTCCTAGGCAGGTTCCCCATAACTTCATTGCAAGAGCTTTTTCAGGGAAACAGCCTTACCCCCGAGAAGGGTGATGGTATGTATACTTCAAATTCTTCTGGGGTGAATTTGACTCTTGCCCGGGCAAGGGAGCGGCTAAGTCGGAGTTTTAATTTTCCAAAAACGCGCCTTATTTGGGATTTTCAGGCCCCGTAAACATCCCTGATGGCTCTTCCAATTCTGAGCACTTCACTGTTGGAAGTGAATCCACCTAAAATTTTTAGTGCTTGAAAAATATTCCTCTAGGATCACAATTGCTGGCGGGGAGTTGCAAGCGAAACGGCAAAAGATTTCATTTTAGGGTTTTTTTTTACTAGACTTTTAGGGGTTTTTTAAAACACTTCGTAGGGATTACACTCAGAAAAAGCCCATATATCTTGGGGAAACAAATTGATGGCGACTTAGTTTTTTTAGAATCTTCTTTAGGGAAGGGGTCCCCAAAAAATTTTTTGAAAGTCTTAAAAACCCTGCTTCCATTCCGAGCGCCGTTGAAAGCTGGGCCATCTAGCCCTCAGGTTTTAGTAAACGCTCCCTGTTTGATTGTTAGCGCAGTCCCACCCGGGGCCCAGATTCTATGTTCAAAAATTGTTGGATAAAACACAGGCCCTTTTCTTGGGCTTTATTGAACAAAAAATCTTCATATCTTCTGCAACAACAAAAAAAAAAGACTAGTAACATCTAAAATGGCTTCTACGGGGAGGGGGATGTCTTGCTATGTCAAGAGAAATTTAAAACACAGGCCACTTTTTAAACTCCCCATGTAATCGCATCCTGAAAAAGGGATAAAGTGGGAAGAATCACACACCATGTTTTTGGTGCCCATGACACACACCAAATGTTTTTGTTGTTAAGGGCCCTAGAGGGTGCAGTATTATCCTGCTGCTGCTCCCCACAGGCCTATCACTACATGCTAATACTATTTTGTGAGTTTAGCAATGTAATGCTTTTTTTTGCACTATACAAGTTTCAGTTTTGGATATCACGGGCCAACTTATGACTAGTTAAGTTATTATTTTGAGATTGAGTTTATTTTTCTGTTTATGGCCAAATGGGTGAGTGAGTGTAAGTGTTCCCCACCAGGTGGTTTTTCGGAAATTTAGTTGACGGGGTGATCAGGGGTTAAGATTTTTTCTGATGGTAGTTTTAAAGGGTCGAATGTGTCTGCATTTTTGGGAATTTTCGGTAGGGTGTTCCCTTAAATTTTTTGGGAAAGGGTTTAGTGGGACAGGGGGAATGTCGTAGAGATGTTTGTGTCGGGTGTTGTGCCTGGGGTTCGTCACAACTATAAGAAAGCTTTTTTAGGTCAAGGTTGAAAATTGGATTTAAGGTCCTGAAGATTAATTGCACAGAAAGTAACCTGGGTTTACCTGGAGAGGTTCCGGGGGTAAAGCCCCCCCCCCCCCCGGTCTGAGCCCAAAGGTCCTGGTGGATCAGAGCCTGAAAACCATGCGGGGTTCTGCGGATGTTCTAAAACAGGGAGAAGTTTAGATTATAAAAGGGTGGGGGGGTGGTGCCAGGAGGGGATTTAGTGATATTTTACTGCGGTTTTTTGTTGGGTTATTATTGGCTTTAGGGTTTTTGCGCATTTTGAACCCCAAGCACAGAAGATAGGGGGGGGGGATGGAAAAAAAAATGAATGGTATAGTTGGGGCATTTTGCAGCACTAGTTCATACTTGGAGGGGACCCCAAACGTTTTGGATACTTTTTTTGTTATGTTTTGGATAGGGTGCTTTTGTCGAGAAAGGGCCCTAGGAATTTGCCTTCAAAATCCGGCAAATTTGAGTGTTGCTATCTTAATGTTAATTTGTGCATCTCCGCTTGTACTAGGGAAAAACCACTCAAGCCAGAACTGGCTGGGAATCGTCCCTAAAGGAAGGGGTAATTTGAGTCGTTTACAACGAACTCCCGCCGGCCGCAGTGGGAAAATACTGTATTTTTTTCCAGAAATTCGTTTTTTATGTAAATAATGGCCATACTGGATTTAAAATATTTTCGTCATAGAAAAGGGGAAAACCGCGTCTGGGCAAGGGGACTTGCCATCTTGGTTTTGATTGGGAAAAACGTTAATATAATGGGGAAGAATTTTTGTGCTCAAGGTTAAAATTGGGTTGACACCCCTCAATGGAGCAAAATTGTTTGGGGTGGGTTCCTCAAATTGGGTTCGGGACGACTGGACAAACAGCTCCAGGAACCTCAGATAAGCTCCTAAATTTGTGTGTAATTTGGGCCCCATTATTTTCTAGATTTAGTTGAGGGGTTTTCTATATAAACACATTAATCTCCAGTCAAAAAGGGAGTGATATTTAATATAAAATTTTCCTTTGTTATGTAATTTTTTACATTAACCATTATTATTTTTTAAAATACAGTCCACAAATGTAAATTTTCCGTATTCCTGGGGTATGTTATTTCATTAAAAAATAGGTCCAGAGCACTTGGGTTATGACGTGGGGGGTTTTCGAAGGGGAACATTTTTTTCGACCCAGGTGTCCCAAATTTTACTTTCTAGTAACATTGATAAAAATAATTTCTTTTTTTATCATTTACGGTTATGTTCATAATTATTAAAATTTATTTTTTATTTTTTTATTTAAAATTTAGCACAAAAAAGGGGACAAAAAAATACAGATAAGAGCAGCAGCCAAAGCCATTTAACGCATAGATTAACGGGCGGGCTTAAAATTAACTTAAGTTTAACTAAGCAATGAGAAATCTGTAAAACATTAAGTAAACAATTACTATAAACCCCAAATGAGTATTAAAAAGACAGGTCATAGGGTTGTTTGCATTGCTGTACTTGTCGATGAAGTATTCTTTTTAGGTAAGTGTATTTAAAAAAAATAAAGTTAATTTGGGGTTTTTTTGGTTTAACATTTATGTGTAAATTTTGTGAGAAACTTTTTAAAAAATTACAATTTATAGGTTTGATTTATTCATATTTTTTGGGTTTTTGGGGTAGTAAGTGATTTTTGAGAAGAGACTTAAATTTTTAAAAACGGGTATGTTTTTTTTATATTTTCAGGTGTAAATTTCCCAGATTTTAGGGCCTTTTTATGTGCAGATTTTTGCATGGTGAGAGGGACAGGGGGGGAACATCAAAGTATCTGGCCTTGTGTTTGGTATGTTTTTGTTGAGGTTGGCAAAGGGGATGTTTGGGGGAGGGTTAAATAAGTTAAGTGTTTATGTTGTAAAGGGCAGTAATAAGTATGGATGTTTTGTTGGTGAGAGGTTAGTGTTTGAATATTCGATAAATGCAAATTTTCCCCACGGGGTGTGGTTCGTCTCATTGCGTGCGGCCAACATAAAACCCGTTTTATCAGTCCCTGATGACAGATCAGGCCCCTGGGGGGTTTTACCCCCCAAACCCCCCCAGGTATAAACCAGTATTCTTGTCCGGGTTTTAAAAAAGGTTTCACTTTCACGCTCTAGATGGATGAGATCTTGAGCATGGTGATATGTCAAAAGTGCAGCAATCTCCCTTCAGCTTCCGCAATTTTTGAGAAAGAAGCCCAAAACTCTTGCCTTCAAAAATTGCCTTATCACGGCTGCCAAAAGCCGAAAAAAATTAAAAAAAAAGGTCCTGAAATAAAAACGTCAAACATGCTATTTGCTCTTAAGTATCTGCACACTGTAGTCAAAACATAATAGTTTTACCATCTTATAGCAAAAAGATTTAATAACTCACTACAATGGAAAACATTCAAATCTTTTCAAGGAAAATTGCTTCCATCGGAAGCGGTTGCCCGACTTACACATATAGTAACCCAAAAATATTGATGTATCTTTTTTCAGGGAAAGAGATGAAAAATGGGCACCTCCACCCAAAATTGCCTGGGTATGCACTTATAACCTAAGGTAACCCCAAATGTTGTGTGATTATGTCAAAAGACTTGCACTTTTACTCCTTCCCTTTCAGAGTCGGTTAACATGCAGTATCTTGGGGTCAAAGTTAAGCAGGGGATTTTTCCATAAACATTTTTTAAACTCATGCCCCAGCACCAGTTCGACTGATGCTTTACCCAATCGCATCAAAAAGGAACCTACCACATTCTTGGGGATTTTAATGCCCGACTAAAATATTGGTGGTCTATAACAAACCCATGGAACTAAAATAGTGAATTGCTAAATGAGCATGA
>NW_026466022.1:0-5000 GCF_026875155.1 Cherax quadricarinatus
AAATATAAAAAAATAATAATATAAAATAATAATAAAAAAATAACAATAATAATTAATAATAAATAATAATAATAAAAATAATAAATAATAATAATAACAATAAAATAATAATAAAAAATAATAATAATAAAATAATAATAATAAAATAATAAAATAATAATAATAATAATAATAAATAAAAAAATAAAAATAAAATAATAATATAATAATAATAATAATAATAATAATAATAATAATAATAAAATAAAAATAATAATAATAATAATAATAATAATAATAAAATAATAAAATAATAAAAAAATAAAATAATAATAATAATAATAATAATAAAAATAATAATAATAATAATAATAATAATAAAATAAAAAATAATAATAAAAATTAAAAATAATAATAATAATAATAATAATAATAATATTTAAAAATAAAATAATAATAATAAAAAAATAATAATAATAATAATAATAAATAACAATAATAATAATAATAATAATAATAATAAAAATAATAATAATAAATAAAAAAATAATAATAATAATAATAATAATAAATAATAATAATAATAATAAAAATAATAATAATAATAACAATATAATAAAAAAATAATAATAATAATAATAATAATAATAATAATAATAATAATAATTAATTTCTAGAATACATGAAAAGAACTTATAAAGACTGTCATGTGATTCTCTCTCTCTCATTTTTTAATTTTTCTCTCCCTCTCTCCTCATTCTCTTATTCTCCTCCTCATTCTCTCAATCTCTCTCATTCTCTATCTCTCCCTCTCTCTCATTCTCTCAATCTCTTTCATTCTCTGTCTCTCCCTCACTCTCTCATTCTCTCACTCTCTCTCATTCTCTATCTCTCCCTCTCTCTCTCATTCTCTCTCTCATTTTCTAATTCTCTCTCCCTCTCTCTCATTCTCTCATTCTCTCTCTCATTTTCTTATTCTCTCCCTCTCTTTCATTCTCTCACTCTCTCATTCTCTATCTCTCCCTCTCTCTCTCATTCTCTCATTCTCTCTCCCATTTCTAATTCTCTCTCCCTCTCTCCCCATTCTCTATTCTCTCTCTCATTCCTATCTCTCCCTCCTCTCTCATTCTCTCTCTCATTTTCTTATTCCTCTCTCCCTCTCCCTCATTCTCTTTATTCTCTCTCTCATTCTCTATCTCGCCCTCTCTCTCATTCTCTATCTGTCCCTCTCTCTCTCATTCTCTCATTCTCTCTCTCATTTTCTTATTCTCTCCCTCTCTCTCTCATTCTCTCATTTTCTCTCTCATTCTCTCTCTCTCACTGTCTCACACAATTCACGTCTCACAGGAGACTCTCTCCTACAATATTGAAATACAATACCAATATTATATACAATATTGTATTCAACATTGTATACAATACCAATATTATATACAATATTCAACATTGTATACAATACCAATGGCCTCGTATTGTGTGCCAGTTTTTATATTCAATATTTGATTCCAATTTACTTCTGAGATATTGTTCCTGCAGTGTTACTCTGATTTGTACTCGCTGATTTGTACTTGTTGCTTTGTACTCGTTGGTTTGTACTCGCTGATTTGTACTTGCTGCTTTGTACTCGCTGATTTGTACTCGTTCATTTGTACTCGCTGATTTGTACTTGTTGCTTTGTAATCGTTGGTTTGTACTCGCTGATTTGTACTTGCTGCTTTGTACTCGCTGATTTGTACTCGTTGGTTCGTACTCGCTGATTTGTACTTGTTGGTTTGTACTCGTTGGTTTGTACTCGCTGATTTGTACTCGTTGGTTTGTACTCGCTGATTTGTGCTTGTTGGTTTGTACTCTTTGGTTTTAATCGCGGGTTTGTACTTGTTGCTTTGTACTCGCTGATTTGTACTCCCTTGGTTTCGTACTCGCTGATTTGTACTTGTTCTTTGTACTCGCTGATTTGTACTTGTTGGTTTGTACTCGTCGGTTTGTTTCTCGCTGATTTGTACTTGTTGTTTTTACTCCGCTGATTTGTACTTCTTGGTTCGTACTCGCTGATTTGTACTTGTTGGTTTGTACTCGCTGATTTGTACTCGTTGGTTCGTACTCGCTGATTTGTACTCGTTGGTTTGTACTCGCTGATTTGTACTCGTTGGTTTGTACTCGCTGATTTGTGCTTGTTGGTTTGTACTCTTTGGTTTGTAATCGCTGATTTGTACTTGTTGCTTTGTACTCGCTGATTTGTACTCGTTGGTTCGTACTCGCTGATTTGTACTTGTTGCTTGTACTCGCTGATTTGTACTCGTTGGTTTCGTACTCGCTGATTTGTACTTGTTGGTTTGTACTCGCTGATTTGTACTCGTTGGTTCGTACTCGCTGATTTGTACTTGTTGGTTTGTACTCGCTGATTTGTACTCGTTGGTTCGTACTCGCTGATTTGTACTTGTTGGTTTGTACTCGCTGATTTGTACTCGTTGGTTCGTACTCGCTGATTTGTACTCGTTTGGTTCGTACTCGCTGATTTGACTTGATGCTTTGTACTCGCTGATTTGTAAAACCCTTGGTTCGTACCGCTGATTTGTACTTGTTGGTTTGTACTCGCTGATTTGTACTCGTTGGTTCGTACTCGCTGATTTGTACTTGTTGGTTGTACTCGCGATTTGTACTCGTTGTTCGTACTCGCTGATTTGTACTTGTTGGTTTGTACTCGTTGGTTTGTACTCGCTGATTTGTACTTGTTGCTTTGTACTCGTCGGTTTGTACTCGCTGATTTGTACTTGTTGGTTTGTACTCGCTGATTTGTACTCGTTGGTTCGTACTCGCTGATTTGTACTCGTTGGTTCGTACTCGCTGATTTGTACTTGTTGGTTCGTACTCGCTGATTTGTACTCGTTGGTTCGTACTCGCTGTTTGTACTTGTAGGTTTGTACTCGCTGATTTGTACTCGTTGGGTTTGTACTCCTGATTTGTACTTGTTGTTTGAAATCGCTGGGTTGTACTCGTTGGGTTTGTACTCGCTGATTTGTACTTGTTGGTTTGTACTCGTTGGTTTGTACTCGCTGATTTGTACTCGTTGGTTTGTACTCGCTGATTTGTACTTGTTGGTTTGTACTCGCTGATTTGTACTCGTTGGTTCGTACTCGCTGATTTGTACTTGTTGGTTTGTACTCGTTGGTTTGTACTCGCTGATTTGTACTCGTTGGTTCGTACTCGCTGATTTGTACTTGTTGGTTTGTACTCGTTGGTTTGTACTCGCTGATTTGTACTTGTTGCTTTGTACTCGTCGGTTTGTACTCGCTGATTTGTACTTGTTGGTTTGTACTCGCTGATTTGTACTCGTTGGTTCGTACTCGCTGATTTGTACTTGTTGGTTTGTACTCGTTGGTTTGTACTCGCTGATTTGTACTTGTTGGTTTGTACTCGTCGGTTTGTACTCGCTGATTTGTACTTGTTGCTTTGTACTCGCTGATTTGTACTTGTTGGTTTGTACTCGCTGATTTGTACCTCCCTTGGTTCGTACCTTGGGTTTGTACTTGTTGGTTTGTACTCGCTGATTTTTTTACTCTTTTGGTTCGTACTCGCTGAAATTTTTACTTGTTGGTTGTACTCGTTGGTTTGACTCACTGATTTGACTCGTTGGTTCGTACTCGCTGATTTGTACTTGTTGGTTTGTACTCGCTGATTTGTACTCGTTGGTTCGTACTCGCTGATTTGTACTTGTTGGTTTGTACTCGTTGGTTTGTACTCGCTGATTTGTACTCGTTGGTTCGTACTCGCTGATTTGTACTTGTTGGTTTGTACTCGTTGGTTTGTTACTCGCTGATTTGTACTTGTTTTCCTTTGTAACTGTCGGTTTTGTACTCGCTGATTTGTACTTGTTGGTTTTTACTCGCTGATTTGTACTCGTTGGTTCTACTTTGCTGATTTGTACTTGTTTGGGTTTTTTACTCGTTGGGTTTTTACTCGCTGATTTGTACTTGTTGGTTTGTACTCGTCGGTTTGTACTCGCTGATTTGTACTTGTTGCTTTGTACTCGCTGATTTGTACTCGTTGGTTCGTACTCGCTGATTTGTACTTGTTGGTTTGTACTCGCTGATTTGTACTCGTTGGTTCGTACTCGCTGATTGTACTGGTTGGTTTTGTACTCGTTGGTTTGTACTTCGCTGATTTGAACTCGTGGTTTTACTCGCTGATTTTTGCTTGTTGTTTGTACTCGCTGATTTGTGCTTGTTGGGTTGTACTTTTTTGGTTGTACTCGTTGTTTTACTTGTTTGGTTTGTACTCCTGATTTGTACTTGTTGCTTTGTACTCGCTGATTTTGTACTCGTTGGTTTTGTACTCGCTGATTTGTACTTGTTGATTTGGTACTCGCTGATTTGTTTCTTTGGTTTGTACTTGTTGTTGTACTCGTTGGTTTGTACTTGTTGGTTTGTACCCCGCTGATTTGTACTTGTTGTTTGTACTCGTTGGTTTTGTAATCGCTGATTACTTGTTGGTTTGTACTCGTTGGTTTACTCCCTTGGTTTGTAATCGCTGTTTGTACTTTTGGTTTGTACTTTGCTGATTTGTACTTGTTGGTTTTGTACTCCTGATTTTACTTGTTGTTTGTCTCGTTTTCTTTTTACTCGTGATTGTACTTGTTGGCTTTTACTCGCTGATTTGTACTTGTTTGTTTTTACTCGTTTGGTTTGAACTCGTGATTTGTACTTGTTGGTTTGTACTCTTGGTTTGTACTCGCTGATTTGCACTTGTTTTGGTTTTTACTCGCTGATTTGTACTTGTTGGGGTTTTTACTCGTTGGTTTTACCCGCGATTTTTTCTTTTGGTTTTTACTCGCTGATTTGTACTTGTTGGTTTTTCTCGCTGGTTGTACCGCTATTTTCACTTTTTGGTTTGTACTCGCTGATTTGTACGTTTGGTTTTTACTCGTTGGGTTTTTACCGCTGATTTTTTACTTGTTGGTTTTGTACCGCTGATTTTTGCTTGTTGGTTTTTCCTTTGGTTTGTACTCGCTGATTTGTACATTT
>NW_026466022.1:10000-13432 GCF_026875155.1 Cherax quadricarinatus
AGTAACATGGGAGTAATTACACCCCTAGTAACAGGGGAGTAATTACACCCCTAGTAACAGGGGAGTAATTACACCCCTGAGTAGCAGAGGAGTAATTACACCCCTGAGTATCAGGGGAGTAATTACACCCCTGAGTAACAGGGGAGTAATTACACCCCTGAGTAACAGGGGTGTAATTACACCCCTGAGTAACAGGGGAGTAATTACACCCCTGAGTAACAGGGGAGTAATTACACCCCTGAGCAACAGGGGAGTAATTACACCCCTGAGTAACAGGGGAGTAATTACACCCCTGAGTAACAGGGGAGTAATTACACCCCTGAGTAACAGGGGAGTAATTACACCCCTGAGTAACAGGGTGTAATTACACCCCTGAGTAACAGGGAGTAATTACACCCCTGAGTAACAGGGGAGTAATTACACCCCTGAGTAACAGGGGAGTAATTACACCCCTGAGTAACAGAGGAGTAATTACACCCCTGAGTAACAGGGGAGTAATTACACCCCTGAGTAACAGGGGAGTAATTACACCCCTGAGCAACAGGGAGTAATTACACCCCTGAGTAATAGGGAGTAATTACACCCCTGAGTAACAGAGGAGTAATTACACCCCTGAGTAACAGGGGAGTAATTACACCCCTGAGTAACAGGGGAGTAATTACACCCCTGAGTAACAGGGGAGTAATTACACCCCTGAGTAACAGGGGAGTAATTACACCCCTGAGTAACAGGGGAGTAATTACACCCCTGAGTAACAGGGGAGTAATTACACCCCTGAGTATCAGGGGAGTAATTACACCCCTTGGCAACAGGGGAGTAATTACACCCTGAGTAACAGGGGAGTAATTACAACCCTAGTAACAGGGGAGTAATTACACCCCTGAGTAACAGAGGAGTAATTACACCCCTGAGTATCAGGGGAGTAATTACATGTGTATCTTGCATTACCGTGTATTTGAGACTACTGTATTCTGGCGGATTATTCGGTGTTGTATCAAGATATATCTTCCCGTACTCTCATAATAATTATAATTATTGTGAGAAATTATGGGGTAAATTTGGCAATGTTTCGAATTATTCAACCCTATAATTCTCAAGATATTGATGTATTGATGTAGCTCAGTCAAGTGGAACTTTCAGGTCACCAGGTCAGGTCACCAGGTCACAATAACATTCTTAATAATAATCTTTGTTTCTACCAGTACATGATTCAACTTATACAGACCATAGCTCACACCTATGACATACTACTATATAGAAAGTCCCTGGTTATGCTCAGCATTTCCCGCAAATTAGGTCAATTTTGTCCCCAGGATGCGACCCACACCAGTGCAAGGAAAAACGTCCAGTGTTTCCACCCGTTCGCCGGGAATCGAACCCGGACAAATTATATGTGAACTGTATATAATCGGTGATATCAATTATTTGACCTGCGTAATTTGCTTGGATAATCGTATATAAATAGAAATCAATTACATGATCACAGAAGTGTCGAGGACGTTGAATATTACTCATTATTACTCAATATTACTCACCGGTATGAGTTATCTACCTTTCGGTAGGTAATTCATACCGGTCAATACACATCAACCGGCCAATATACACCAACCGGCCAACATACATCAACTGGCCAATATACATTAACCAGCCAATATACATCAAACAGCCAATATACATCAACCGGCCAATATACACCAACCGGCCAACATACATCAACTGGCCAATATACATTAACCAGCCAATATACATCAAACAGCCAATATACATCAACCGGCCAACATACATCAACCGGCCAATATACATCAACTGGCCAATATACATTAACCAGCCAATATACATCAAACAGCCAATATACATCAACTGGCCAATATACACCAACCGGCCAACATACATCAACTGGCCAATATACATTAACCAGCCAATATACATCAAACAGCCAATATACATCAAACAGCCAATATACATCAACTGGCCAATATACATCAACCGGCCAACATACATCAACCGGCCAATATACATCAACCGGCCAATATACATCAACCTGCCAATATACATCAACCGGCCAATATACATCAACCGGCCAATATGCATCAACCGGCCAATATACATCAACCGGCCAATATACATCAACTGGCCAATATACATCAACCGGCCAATATACATCAACTGGCCAATATACATCAACCGGCCAATATACATCAACCGGCCAATATACATCAACTGGCCAATATACATCAACCGGCCAACATACATCAACCGGCCAATATACATCAACCGGCAAATATACATCAACCGGCCAATATACATCAACCGGCCAATATACATCAACCGGCCAATATACATCAACTGGCAAATATACATCAACCGGCCAACATACATCAACCGGCCAATATACATCAACCGGCCAATATACATCAACCGGCCAATATACATCACCGGCCAATATACATCAAAACCGGCCAAAATACATCAACCGGCCAATATACATCAACCGGCCAATATACATCAACCGGCCAATATACATCAACCGGCCAATATACATCAACCGGCCAAAATACATCAACCGGCCAATATACATCAACCGGCCAATATACATCAACCGGCCAATATACATCAACCGGCCAATATACATCAACCGGCCAATATACTATCAACCGGCCAATATACATCAACCGGCCAAAATACATCAACCGGCCAATATACATCAACCGGCCAATATACATCAACCGGCCAAAATACATCAACCGGCCAATATACATCAACCGGCCAAAATACATCAACCGGCCAATATACATCAAACCGGCCAATATACATCAACCGGCCAATATACATCAACCGGCCAAAATACATCAACCGGCCAATATACATCAACCGGCCAATATACATCAAACCGGCCAAAATACATCAACCGGCCAATATACATCAACCGGCCAATATACATCAACCGGCCAATATACATCAACCGGCCAATATACATCAACCGGCCAATATACATCAACCGGCCAAAATACATCAACCGGCCAATATACATCAACCGGCCAATATACATCAACCGGCCAAATACATCAACCGGCCAATATACATCAACCGGCCAATATACATCAACCGGCCAAAATACATCAACCGGCCAATATACATCAACCGGCCAAAATACATCAACCGGCCAATATACATCAACCGGCCAATATACATCAAAATACGTGTAGTGATAATACGTTGGGAGGCGGACATTAAGTGTGCCGTGTTCCTTCCTTAAGTGAATGTGACCTGACCCGACTAGGTTGGGGCATTGGCTTAAACCGGTAGGAGACGTTTACCTGCCTCGCATGGGCCAGTAGGCCTGCTGCAGTGTTCCTTCTTTCTTATGTTCTTATGTGTTGTCAACTTCTCATTTTCTAACGATACTGCTTCAATTAGAAAAAAAGTTAAAAA
>NW_026466023.1:0-12599 GCF_026875155.1 Cherax quadricarinatus
GGGATAACTGGGTTGTGAGGTATAACTGAAGGGATAAAACTGGGTTGTGAAGAATAACTGAAGGATAACTGGGTTGTGAAGGATAACTGGGTTGTGAAGGATAACTGAAGGATAACTGGGTTGTGAAGGATAACTGGGTTGTGAAGGATAACTGGGTTGTGAAGGATAACTGAAGGATAACTGGGTTGTGAAGAATAACTGAAGGATAATGGGTTGTGAAGGATAACTGGGTTGTGAAGGATAACTGAAGGATAACTGGGTTGTGAAGAATAACTGAAGGATAACTGGGTTGTGAAGAATAACTGAAGGGATAATGGGTTGTGAGAATAACTGAAGGATTACTGGGTTCAGGAAGGTTACCTGGTTGTTATTGGGTGATCAATCGCCCCGCGGCCCGGTCCAAGACCAGGCCTCCCGATGGATCAGGCCTGATCAACTGGTGTACTGCTGGCCCGCATGACTGTCCCACGTACGAGACACCAGCCCGGTGATCCGGCACTGACTTTAGTATCTGTCCAGCTCTCTCTTGATAGGCAGCAGGGGTTTATTGGCAATTCCCCTATGCTCGATAGGGAGGCTGTTGAACAGTTTTATTTTTTTGTTTAGGCACCCGGACACTTATGGTGTTTTCTTATTAGTGTACAATGGCGCCCATACTTTTTATTGGCGGGCATTTAGCTTCGCCTGCCCAGTCTTTTACTTTCGTAGGGAGTGATTTCTGTGTGCAGAGTTGGGACAATTCCTTCCAAGATTTTCCAGTGTAGATTATGATACTTTCTCTCCTCCTGCATTCCAACGAGTACAAGTCATGTGCTTCCAAGCGTTCCCGTAGTTAAGGTGTTGACAGAACTTATACGGTGCAGTAAAGAGATCTCTGTACACTATCTAGATCTGCGCTTTCACCTGCTTTGTATGGAGATGTTAATGTACAGCAGTATTCCAGCTAGAGAGAACAAGTGATTTGAAAGGATCATCATGGGCTTGGCATCTCTCGTTTTGAATGTTCTCATTACTCCATCCTATTCATTTTCTTTGCACGTGCGGATCGTGGCATGTTGTGATCCTTGAAAGTGAGAATCCTCAGACATTATACTCCCAGGTCCTTACATTATTTTTCCGCCTCTTTTTGTATGGCGGAGTACAGTGATACCTTGTTATAGTTATTATCTCCTCCAGTTTTCTATAACGGAGTAGTTGGTAATTTGTCCTCATTGAACATCATATTTTTTACCGTTGCCCACTGGAAAACTTTGTTTTATATCTTATTGGAGGTTAAGTGGCCTCAGCACCGATGACTGCCTCATTGCAGATCTAGTATCATCCGCACAAAGGTGATACGGTGCTGTGGTGTATATCTTTGTTTATGTCTGATATGGGATTAGGAATAACGATTGGGGGCGGTACTGTGCCTTGTGGAAAACAGCAGCTCTTCTTATGGCAGCCTCCGATTTAACTCTGTTGGTCAACTATCTTTGTGTTCGATTTTGTTAGGAAGTTGAAGATCCATCTCCCCACTTTCCCAGTTATTCCTTTAGCACGTATTTATGGGGTTATTACGCCATGATCGCAGTTGTCATAATGCTTTTGCAAGAGTCTGTGTATATTACATCTGCATTCTGATTTTCTTCCAGTGCATCCAAGGCCATGCCATAGTGATCCAGTAGTTGTAGAGGCGGAGCGACCTGCCCTGAACCCTTGTTGCCTGGATTGTGCAGATTTTGGGATCAGGTGATTTGCAATCCTGCTTCTTAGCACTCTTTCAAGATTTTATGATGTGGGACGTCAGAGCTATTGGTCTATAGTTTCTTAGCAAATGCTTTGCTGCCAACTTTATGGAGAGGGCTATATCGTTGTTTTACGTGACTGTGGAATTCACCATGGTCAAGCTCCTCTCATAGTATGTACTTTAGGGCAGTGAGAGGGGTTTCTTGCAGTTCTTAATGAAAACAGAGTTCCACGAGTCTGGGCCCGAGGCTGAGTGCATAGGCATGTTGTCCAATGGCTTTTTCGAATTCTATCGGAGGTTAGGTAACTGTCGAAATCTGGCATACATTTATGGAGTTGTGGCTCATTATGAAGAAATCATTTGGGTCGTCGATCCGCAGACCGATTTAGTGGTTCACTAAACACAGTGTCGTACTGGGATTTCAATATTTCACTGAAGAATAACTGAAGGATAACTGGGTTGTGAAGGATAACTGAAGGATAACTGGGTTGTGAAGAATAACTGAAGGATAACTGGGGTTGTGATGGATAATGAAGGATAACTGGTTGAGTATAGGGTTGGGAAAGGATAACTGGGTTGTGTAGGACCTTGCAGAGAGTGGGCAGAAAGTCAGGAAGGGAGATGGTAAGTCTTTAGCAGTTTGTCCTCCTTAACAAAGTCAGTAATCACTTAGTCTCGAAGGACCATTGGATGTGTGACGTTGATACTTGACTGAAAACATTCAAGTTTTATGTGTATTGTCCATCCGTTCCGGACTTCGTTTTCTGTCACGCTTGGCGTTGTGGTACGTTATTATGGCTAAAAAAATTTTCCTTTATTAATAGACCTTAATCTAGCCTAACCAGCCTAATTTAGTTTGAATACATATATTGTTTAGCAGAGTATGTACAACCAGCCCTTGGAACAATTACTGTTCAGCAGAGCTATGCACCACCCAGCCCTGGAACAACCCGGTTAATACTGTGTACCTTACAAATTTGAATGAAATATTGAAAGGCCCGGGGAACAGAGGTCAACAAGGGGACGCTGAAAAAAAATATATAAACATTTGATATGCTTTTTATGTTGTAGTGATACGAAAGTGGAATTAATTAGATGGAGGAAGAAAAAAACTGTGGAGATTAAATTAAATGCACAGATTCAGTACTAGGCATGATAACTCCAGAGGCTTGAAACCAACGGATGCCGGTCAAAGTTGTTTAAAAAAAGAGGTATCGGGAGGCAAGACTCAACCCCTGGCAACACTAATACAAGTGAGTACTGTATTACTTTTGCACACATACCAATATTAACAAATATGATATCAAGTTGGTGAAGCGAGAGACGTTATCATGGCAGGCAGCCCTTCAGCTTGATTACTGGTGAAGGATTCTTGATCCAAGGAATTAGAGCTACCCTCCACGTCATCGGATCAATTTTTGATTATCTCTCAATTTCCAGGCATTAAAGACCCCTACGTTTTAACACTTCCCAATATGACGACGGATCTCAGCAGCCGAAGGTACATTACTCTCATCAGCCCCTGGGTACACCTCCCCAGCCCTGGGGACACACTCCCCGCCCTGGGGGACACACGAGGCACCAGTTCAGGGTACACCATTGGAAAGAACGAGTCCCTGGGAACAAATGGAGGAAACAGCACCTGGGGGCACAAAGGAGGAACCAGTACAGGGGGTACACTGGAGGTACCAGTATCAGGGGATACACTGGAGGAACAGCACCTGGCGGACCTGCACTGAGGAAACCGGTATCCTGGCGGACTCACTGGAGGAACCAGTACCTGGGGATTGCACTGGAGGAAACCGTACTTGCGGTGACACACCGGAGGAAAACAGCACCAGGGGCTACACTGGTGGAACCAGTTATCAGGGGGATACACTGGAGGAACCAGCACCTGGGGATGCAACTGGGGACGAACCGGTAACAGGGGACACACTGTGAGGAACCAGTATCTGGGGATGCACTGGAGGAACCTGTACCTGGGGACCACATTGGGAGGAACACGTACCAGGGGATAACCCCACATGGACCGATCCGTACCAGGGGATATACCACTGGACGAACCAGTACCAGGGGATACACACTGGAGAACCAGTACAAGTGGGCCCTCACTGGAGGGAAATAGTGCCAGGGGGACACACTGAAGGAAACAGGACCAGGGGACACACACTGGAAGGAACCAGCCCTGGGATACATACTGGGAACCAGGACCAGGGGACAACACACTGAAGGAACCAGCCCCTGGGGATACATACTGGAGGAACAGGTCCAGGGGATACACTCTGAAGGATCTGGCACCATTAGAGAGGATACACTCTGAAGGGAATTCAGGACCAGGGGAATACACACTGGTGGAACCAGGTAACAGGGGATTCACTGGAGGAACCTGGGGTACACAGGAGGAACCAGCACCAGGGGATAAACACTGACGAACCAGTACCAGGGGATACACCACTGGAAGAACCAGTACCAGGTGGGCACTCACTGGAGGAAATAGTGCAGGGGGACACATTGGTGAACAGGGCAGGGGACACACACTAAGGAACCCAGCACCTGGGATACAAACTGGAGGAACCAGGACCAGGGGAGACACTCTGAAGGATTTCAGGACCAGGGGATACAATCTGAAGGAAACCAGTACCAGGGGATCACTGAGGAACCAGGGGATACTCTGGAGGAACCAGTACCAGGGGGATTTAACACTAGGAGGAACCAGTACCTGGGGATACACTTGGAGTGGTTGCTTTTTCTCCTGTCTCTAAATGGTCGATGTTGGACAAGCTTAAGCTTGTCCAAAAAATTCCCTGACCATTTAGAGACAGGAGTAGAAACAAACAACCACTCCAAGTGTATCCCAGGTACAGGTTCCCTCTCAGTGATCCCCTTGGGTACTGGTTCCTCCAGTGGTATCCCTGGTGCCTCCAGTGTATCCCTGGTACTGGTTCCTTCAGAGTTGTTATCCCCTGGTCCTGATTCCTTCAGAGTGTCTACCTCGGTCCTGGTCTTTCCTCCAGTATGTATCCCCAGGCTGCTGGTTTCTTCAGTGTGTTGTCCCATGGCCCTTGTTCCTCCAATGTGTCACCTGCACTTAGTTCCTACAGTGAGTGCCACCTGGTACTGGTTCTTCCAGTGTGTATCCCCATGGTACTGGTTCGTCCAGTGTGTATCCCCTGGTGCTGGTTCCTCCAGTGTATCCATGGTTGTCCAGTGGTATCCCCAGGTCTGGTTCTCCAGTGTGTATCCCCTGAGTCCTGCTATCCTTCAGAGTGTATTCCCCTGGTTCCTGTTTCCTTCAGAGTGTATACCCTGTCCTGGTGCCTTCCAGTTGCTATCCCCCAGGGGCTGGTTCCTTCAGTGGGTGTCCCCTGGTCCTGGTTCCTCCAGTATTGTTATCCCCAGGGGTGGTTCCTTCAGTGTGTGTCCTGGTCCTGGTTCCGTCAGTGTGTCCCCTGGCAATATTTCCTTCAGTGAGTGCCATCTTGGTATGGTTCTTCCAGTGTGTATCCCCTTTACTGAGTTCGGTCCTGTGTGTATCCCATCAGGTACTGGTTCGTCCAGTGTGTATCCCCTGGTTACTGTTTGTTCTCCTTGCTTTTCTACCTTCAATGTGTCCCCAGGTACTGGTTCCTCCAGTGCTCCCCATATCGGGTTCCTCCAGTGTGTCCCTCGGTACCGGTTCGTCAGGCTTCCCCAGGTGCTGGTTCCTCCAGTGTATCCTTGATACTGTTTCCTCCAGTGTACCCCTGGTGCTGGTTCCTCGGTTGTGACCCATCAAAGTACTGGTTCCTCCAGTGCATCCCACGGTATGGTTCCTCCTAGTGTGTTCCCCTGGTCCCGGTTCCTCCAGTGGCTTCCCCAGGTGCTGGTTCCTCCAGTGTATCCCCTGATACTGGTTCCTCCAGTGTACCCCCTGGTTTAACTGGTTCCTCCTTGTGCCCCCAGGTGCTGTGCCTGACAGTTTGTTCCAGGGACTCGTTCTTCCAATGTGTACCCCTGGTTCTGTAGCCTCGTGTGTCCCAAGGCGGCTGGGGGTGAGGTCCCAGGGGCTGGGGAGTGTGTCCCCAGGGGCTGAGAAGTATGTACATTCGGCTGTGAGATCGTCGTCATAATGGGGAAGTGTTAAAATCGTAGGGGTCATTAATGCCGGAAATTGAGAGATATCAAAATTGATCCGAATGACGAGGAGGGTTTAGCTCTAATTCATTGGATCAGATCCCTTCACCAGTTTTCAAGGCTTGAAGGGCTGCCTGCGCCATGATACGTCTTCTCGCTTCACCAACTTGATATCAATTTTGTATAATTTTATGTGGCCAAAGTATACATGTAACTCACTTGTTTGTGTTCCCAGGGGTTGAGGTCTTGCCTCCCGGATACCTCTTTTTTAAAACAACTTTGACCGCATCGTTGGTTTCAAGCCTCTTGGAGTTTATCATACCTAGTACTGAACTGTGCATTTAAATTTATCTCCACAGCTTCCATATACTATTAATTCCACTTTCGTATCACTACAACTTAAAAAGGCCATATCAAATGGTTTAATATTTTTTCAGCGTCCCATTGTTGTCCTCTTTTACCGGGCTTTCAATTTTTTCATTCAAATTTGTAAGGTACACTGTATTTAACGGGTTGTTCCAGGCTGGGTGGTGGCATACGCTCTGCTGAACAGTAATTGTTCCAAGGCTGGGTTGTACATAGCTCTGCTAAACAATATTTGTTATTCAAACTAAAATTAGGCTTGGTTAGGCTAGATTATGAGTCTATTAATAGATTAGCCCAATAATTAACGTACCACACGCCATAGCGTGGAAGAAACGATACGCTCCGGAACGGATGGTACAATACACAGTAAAACTTGAATCGTTTTCAGTAAAGTTTCAACGTCACCCCCACCCCCCCACTTCCAATGGTCTTCGTGGGTTAAGTGAATTACTGACTTTGTTAAGGAGGACGTATGCTATGACTACCATTCTCCTTCTGACTTCTGCCCCACTCTTCCTTCAGGTCTTCACCAACCCAGTTATCCTTCACAACAAGTTATTCTTCACAACCCAGTTATCCTTCAGTATATCCTTCCACAACCATGTTATCTTCAGTTATCTTCACAACCCAGTTATCTCTTAGTTATCCTTCAAACCCAGTTTTCTTCAGTTATTCTTCAGTGAAATATTTGAAATCCAGTACGATCTCTGTGTTTAGTGAACCACTGATCGGTCTGAGGATCGACGACCATAATGTTTCTTCATGAAATGAGCCTCAAACCTCCATAAATGTATGCAGATTTCCGAATTACCCTTACTCCGATAGATTTCGAAAACTCGCCATTGACAACATGCCTATGCCACTAAGCCTCGGGGACCAGGACTGTGGAACTCTGTTTTCATTAAGAACTGCAAGAAACCCACTCTCAGTGCATAATACACTATGGGAGGAGGAGGGGGGGGCTTGGAATAGGTGTATTCACAGTCACTTAAAACAAACGGATATAGCCCCGCTCCATAAAGGTGCAGCAAAGCAATAGCTAAGAAACTTTAGACCAATAGCTCTGAACGTCCCACATCATAAAAATCTTTGAAAGAGTGTGTAAGAAGCAGGATGCAAATCACCTGGATTCCCAAATCTGCACAATCCAGGGGACAAACATGGGTTCAGGGCAGGTCGTCCTGCCTCTCACAACTCTGGATCACTATGACATGCTTAGATGACACTGGAAGAAAAATCAGGAATGCAGATGTAATAACACAGGGACTTTTGCAAAAGCATTTGACAAATGCGATCATGGCGTAATAACCATAAAATACGATGATAAAGGAATAACTGGGAAAGTGGGGATGGATCTTCAACTTTCTAACAAAATCGAACACAAAGAGTAGTGGTCAACAGAGTTAAATCGGAGGCTGCCATAGTGTGAAGAGCTTGTTCCACAAGGCACAGTACTCGCCCCCATTTATTCTTATCCTCATATCAGACATAAACAAAGATATTCAACACAGCACCGATATCATCCTTTGCGGATGATACTAGGATCTGCATGAGGCTGTCATCTGCTGAGGAACACGGTTAAACCTCCAAGAAGTTATAAACAAGTTTTCCAGTGGGAACGGTATAACATTATGATGTTCAATGAGGACAAATTCCAACTCCCGTTATAGAAAAACTGGAGGAGATTAATGAAAGAGTATCTCTGACCCCGGCCATAAAATAGAGCGGAAAAAATAATTAAGGACCTGGGAGTGTAAGTTTTTCTGAGGGGGGGGGGGGGGGGATCTCACTTACAAGGACACAACAGTGCCACCGATCGCACGGCAGAAAGAAATGACTAGGATGGATAATGAGAACTTTCAAAACGAGACTGAATGCCAAGCCCATGATGATTTCCTTTCAAAACACTTGTTTCTCTCAGGCTGGAAGACTGCTGTTCAGATATACAATTCCATACATAATAGGACGGTGTAATCGCTAGATACTTAGAGATGTACAGAGATCCCTTTACTGCACGTATAAGTTTCTGTCAGACACCTTAACTACTGGGAACGCTTGAGAAGCACTTGTTTGCTACTCGTTGGAACGCTAGGGTGGGAGTGATATATCATAATCTACACTGGAAAAAGTCTTGGAGGGATTGGTCCCATAATCTGCACTCTGAACATCATCGCCCCTACGAAATGTAAATGAACTGGGCAGGGTTGCCCAAAATGCCGCCAATAAAAAGTAGGGGGCGACATTGGTACACTAGAGAAAACACCATAAGTGGACGGGGCCCCCACAGAATGTTCAATATTAGCCTCCCATCATGCATTAGGGGAATTGCCAATTAAACCCTGGCTGCCTTCAAGAGTGAGCTCTGGACAGTCACCTTGAAATGCAGTGCCGGAGTCACGCCGGGCTGGGGATCAGTTCGGGGGTACTGTCATGCGGCCAGACAGTATTAAAGCCTAAGGTGTGTCTGGCCAATGATCCTTCGGGATCGGCATGGGCGGGGGACCGGGGACTAGCGGCGGGCGGGGTGCCCCGGGTAGATTCCGACTCGCGGATCCTCACCTCGGTTCCAGTGTATCCGGCTGGGGTGTAGGGCTCAACAAATGGTTGCGCGCCGGTAGCGGAAATCATAACTGGTTGCCGGATGGGAGGCGGACATATTACACAGGGTAGCAGGCTGGGTGCAGCGCTCCTTGCCAACTGGGAGCACGGATATCAACAACTGGGTGCCGTCAAGGGTGGAGGATCTTAACATGGGGTGCCGGCTGGGTGCCGGCATACTTACTGTGTGCCTGACATCTTCCTGGGAGCAGGCTCTTACCCTGGGTGAAGGATGGGTGCAGGATCTTCCCTGGGTGAAGGCAAACTTCCACCCTGGGTGCCGTCATGGGGTGGAGGCTCTTACCATGGGAGACCGGATGGGTGCACACGGATTTAAATGGGTTGAAGGCTCTTCCATGGGGTGAAGGACATGGGTGAGGACAATTACACTGCGGTGACGGCTGTGTGGAGGCTCTCTAAAATGTTTTCCAGGCAGGGTGAAGGCACACTTCACATGGGTGCCAGGCTAATTAACTGGGTGCCACGGATCTGGGTGGAGGAGCTCTAAAAGGGTCGACGGCATGGGTGGAGGCTATTAACAATGGGTGCCGGACAGGCTGCACGGGATCTAACCAGGGTGCAAGGATCTCTCTGGTGCACAGGCCATCTTAACATGTTGGTGAAGGCATGGGTGGCGGCTATTCCCATGGTTGACGGATACTTCACTGGGTTGCTCGGATCTTTACAATGGGAGCCAGGTATGTGTGGACGGCTATTCCATGGGTGCAGGCTATTTACTGGCGTGAAGGATACTTTACCATGGGTGCAGGCTGGGGGTGGCGGAACTACCTTGGTGCACGGATGGGTGGAGGATATTACCATGCGGTGAAGTGAAGGGTGGAGGTAACTTCCCTGGGGTGCCGGACATGGGTGCAGGCATCTTACATGGGTATCATCGGATAGGGAAGGCGGATCATTACCAGGGGCCGTCCAGGGTGACTGCTCATAACTGGGTAGCAGGCTATTCACATGGGTCCCGGCCGGGTGGACGTGCTATTACACTGGGTCGACAGTATATCAACACTGGGTGACCGGCTATTACCTGTGAGCAGGCTGAGTAGTATGCACATTCTCACAGGGTGCTCGGCAACATTTCCAAGTGAGCATTCACATCACAGGGTAGACTGCTTGGGAGGAGGCACTTTACCATGGGAGCCAGGATGGGAGGAAGGAGATTCACTGGGTGACAGGCAGGGTGAGGCACATACAGGGTGCAAGGCAGGTGGTAGCATGCACAACCCAGTTTTCCTTCATCGTTATTCTTCACTATACCCAAGTTTCCTTCAGTTATGCTTCACAACCCAAGTTATCCTTCAGTTATACCACTTCACAGCCCAGTTATCTTCACAACCAGTTACCTTCACATACCCTGTTATTTCTCAGTTATCCTTCACATCCCAGTTATCCTTCGCAACCAGTTATCCTTCAGTTTCCTTCACAACCCAGTTATCCTTTCGCAACCCATGGTTTCTTCAGTATTCCTTCACAACCCAGTTATCCTTCAATACCCAGTTATTCTTCAGTTATCCTTCACATACCAGTTATTCTTCACAACCATTATTCTTACAACCGTTTTCCCTTTCTCTAACCCAGTTATCCTTCAGCTTTTTCTTCACATCCCAGTTATTCCTTCAGTTTTCCTCTCATAACCCTGTAATCCTTCACAACCCAGTGTATTCCTTCACAAACCAGTTATCCTTCACAACCCCGTTATCTTCAGTTTCTCCTTCACATCCCAGGTGTACCCTTCACAACACCTGTTATCTCAGTTATTCTTCACAACCCAGTTTTATCCTCTAAGTTATTCCTTCACAACCCTAGTTATCCTTCACAAACCCAGTTATTCTCAGTTATCCTTCACAACCAGTTATCCATTCAGTGTACTCTTCACAACCCAGGTATCCGTTCAGTTATCCTTCACTCCCAGTGATCTTTTCACACTTTAATATGATAGTGGTTATGTTAAATTTACGTAATTCCTATTTATCTAAACTTTTTTTTTAGTTTCGTTACTGAAAGATGCATATCACATACTAAATTAGGTTAAACCCTTTTTTGTGTTCTTCGTCATTGAGATAATACAATTGGTAAATGGAATTAATTTTATTTAAAACAAATTTTAGTTCACTGTAAACATTATGTTGATTAATTTGATTCTGTTCAGTTTCTCTAATCTGTCGTATTTTCTCAATGTCACTGGCAGGTTTATGGTCAGTTAATCACCAAACAATCAGTATAGTTCAGTACAGAAGTTCAGACATACTGCGCGGACTTGACTATACTGACACTTTCCCTTGTGGCTGCTCTGTCAACTCTAGCTTTGTTCACCGAATCGGCCCTGATGTGTTTGGTTTTCCGCAGCACGGGCTGGGTCTAGAAGAGGTCTTTAGAAGAACAGGCCACTTAGGCTACACTGAGTACAGCACGGAAAAAGCCAGTATTTCATTTGCCTCCGTAGACACAACCGTGCCCAACTGATTTACCTCTCCTTCCTGTATACCTAGATACTACTTTCTTGGCATGCCCTTGCTATAGTGCCAACACAACTGAACAAGTTATCTTACTGGCGTTAACCAATTATCGAGTATTTTTACCTAACAAATTAACCTTAGACAAGAACGATTCATGATGACAACGAGCCACACTCGCTGGAAGCAGGGTTCTTCACTCTTATAACTTAACCACAAACAACTTCTCAATCCGAGATAAGGCTCAAACACATACAACATGCTAAATCCTACCCTACGACAAGCACTTACGTTCCTAATGTTTTCTCTTGTACCGCGCCTTCAAGGCTGCCTAGAGTGTGTTATCCGCATATTAATATTAGTCGAGGACACACCCAATTCCGTTTGCTCTGCGGTTTTGTGATTATCTTTATAAATAAAAAAAATAACTTTGCACTTGGTGGCTCTTCTTTAATTAATTGTCATATATTTAACTGCATAGTTTCCAGTAGTCTTTACCTGTGTGCAGTTATCTAACTGTACTGCTAGTGTTGATCATTAAATTTTTATATGATATGATGTAACTATATTCACTTGAGATATTTTTATTGGTACGTATCGGTCGAGAAACTGGGTCTCTCTGAAGGTCCGTACATGCTGCCGGTATTGTTACACTTACTGCCTTCATCAGTTCGATGTGTTACCCTCTCTGAAGCTGCTACTTATCTCGGCTTGCTTGTATTATGTCGTTCTAGTCTGCTGCATCTTCAACTGCTCTGAAGCAGTAAGAGTTTGTGTGTGTGTGTGTGTGTGTGTGTGTGCAGGCAATCTAGTTCCCAAGTACTGCATATGAGTCTTATTTTATCACACTGTTATTATTGGATTAGTCTAAAAATTAGGTGTTTATTATATTATCCACTGGTTGAGTAATCCCGGTGTGGAAAACAACTCTGTGTAAAACCAAAACTTAACAGCGTTTATATAGTTCGATAAGCCCGCGAATATCATTAGTACAAAGGTATTCATCACCACATTCAGTAGAATGTTTAACTAAACCCGGGGCCCCACCACTGGTAAATAACCTAGCGTTTGCTTAATTTAATGACACCCAGTAAGCCAGCGGTTGCTAGATCAAAGAGCCCTCGAGAGAGATTTGCCTGTTGGCTGAATGACGACATACCAAAACCCCCTTCTCATGAACCCTCTCATGTCACTTTGCAGAATAAGACACATGTCAACACATAAGTATATTTCTTTTCTTGGGATTTATCATCAACTTGTCGGTATTGTCAGCATTTTAATATGACTGTGTCAGTGTTATTTCCGGTAATGTGTTGTCAAACCGTTTT
>NW_026466024.1:0-14255 GCF_026875155.1 Cherax quadricarinatus
AATAATTTTCTGGCCAGTTTATAGAATTCGTGACAATGGCTTCTTACAGGTGGTGTCCAGCCATAGTAAATAGCATAATTTTTACATTAGAAGTTATATAAGATGTCTCCCTAATTGGGGGCGATGATTTTCTCAGTATACATAGAAGGGTTCTGGTGTTACCCAATCTTCTTCATCAGGGAGGTTGCTCAATATCATGGGTCGAGGGTAATCATCTTTATGATAAAACGACGGACCCTCTGTGGAGAGTCATTCTTTGAGTCCTGTGAGGAGGAGTATTGATGTATAATCCGTGGTATTTACCACTTGTATAGGATGTTCTCTATCTGGCATGTATAGTTCTTGCATTGTATAGAGTTGTTTCTTTTTTAGGGTGTCAAGGCGTACATTTATGGCAGTAATATCTTGTTGTATGTGTAAATCTGCCATTTTAACTCTGTCTCTCCTCCTGGTATCGGTAATGAAGCGAAGAGCTCTATTCTGGACCCTTTGTAACCGTAGCATGTTGGTCTTTGTTGTTAATGACATTGGGACACAAGGGTATTCGAGTATATGGTCTTATTACATTTTATACAGATGTTTTTTGACATGTTGAGGGGCTTGATTGAATCGAAAGAGACTGCTAAGACCGGCTTTGGCTATATTGATCTTTTTAGTTACATGAGATGTTGAGTGGAGCAGCCTGTCTATTTCATATCCCAAAATCTTGTTAGGGTTTCTAATGGCTACAGGTGTACCTCTGATGGAGATACCCCTTTATCTTCAATTGTTGATGCAAAACATCCTATCGTGCTAACAAGGACCTTGTCAGGATTAGTCGTAATTCTCCATTTCTTTTCCCAATTAGATGTTCTACGAAGTTCAATATTCATTTTTTCTATGACTCTCTCATACTTGTATTTTCCTGTTACCGGAGTTGATGAGACGACATGAATAACATCATCTGCAAACTGTGTCACAATTGTATCATTAAACTCTGGTTGAGGAAGGTCATTCACATAAATGTTGAACAGAATTGGACTGAGACAAGAACCTTGTGGGACACCAGCTGTCGGTATAAAAGGCTCTGTCGACCTGCCATGAAAGGTGGGAATGATTTTTCTTTGAGTTAAGAAATTATATATTAATCTGAGAAAAGTCCAGTTATGGTCTGGTAGGTCAATGAGTTTGTATATAAGGCCATCATGCCATAAGCTATCAAAAGCTTTATGAACATCTCTGGTGGCAATTAAGGCAAGATTGCCCTGATGTTTTAGACTTGCTACAGTATCGAAAATAACATTTATTGCATGATTGGTACCTCTATGTGTTCTAAAGCCAAATTGTTTTTCAGTAAAAAAGTGATTAAACTCCATATAGTAGTTCAATCTGTTGGAAATGACTTCTCAAGAACTTTTCCAGTGACTTCAAGTAAAGATATAGGTCTATAGTTCCCAGGTTGGTGGATGTCTTTATTGGGCTTACCAAGAAAGATCATCCTAGCAGTCTTAAAACAACTGAAAATTTCCTGAGGCCAAGAAGGCATTAAAGATCTTTCACCAAGGACTGTTTTACAATTTCCTGGGTAGGAACGTTAATTTGCTTCATTGTTATTCCAAGGAGCCAGGGCTCTATTTCGCATCTCCAATAACCTGACTTACTCTAGTAAGGTAATAGGTCCATTAAGCGTTGGGTATCTTCAAAGTTGAATATCGATGGAAGACAGTGGTTGTAGATCATTCCATGTTTCTCATCTCTCATTCATTTACCAACTGATAATGATTATTGTAATTGACACTGTTATTGTGGAGAGAATTTTCTCCCATACATCCCGCCATCAACTTAGCCTGCCTGTGGATCGTCAAGTTTAATTTCAACTCTTCATCATCCTCATCATGAAGGGATGAACTAAAGGTAGTTAGAGCCTGTGCTTTGCCCCTAAAAGTTGCTGGTTCACGTTTTACGATTACATTGACTACAATTTCCATAAGTCCCGTTTGTGATGACTAAGCATGTTAATTAATTCTTCCTTATCGGTGCAGTGTAGCTGACTGGTGGTTCCGCCTTGAAGATGCCTTCGACATTCGCATAATAATTTCTTAATTTGTCTCTAATTTCCCATTAGGTTTATAATGGTTGTAAGTCATATGTGGAAGCTAATTGACAATTGCATTAGTAGCTTCAATTATTCTATAAATGCGGGACCTGGATTGCATCATCAATAGCATGAAGGTAGAATTCCAATGACAATTTCATCCACACCCAGAAATGCCCTGAAGGTGGTCAAATCCTAGGGTGTAAAGAATGGGTTTAGGAGGTACAGTGATTCTAAATGGAGAAGTTTGTAGTTGTATTATAACACGATATGGTCGATCCTACGATTCCACCAGAGAATATACACCGGAAAGATGTCACAGTCTCTTTATGTCAGTACTCTATCTGGTGTCACCTGGATGAGGTTCCAATGGTACTATTTAAAGAATGGGGCCTTGAAATGACAAGTTTCTAGCTGTCCATGATATAAATAGTTGTTTTCCTTTAAGTCACCAGTGGAATACCAACTCCACAGTTAAAGAGGGCAGGGTGATGACATAAAATCTCCCGCTAAATTGTTGGAAATTTCTGCTTATATCCTATGTAGAGTAAATGACTCTATATATTGTTGTCACGGGGGAAAATAACCATTACTAATCACGATTGTCCATGAACGTTGTCATTTCTATGCAAGAATGTTTATCTTCTTCAACATGAATATTTTTAAATTATAGCCTAATATTAACTAAGATGGCTAACACCACTAAAGGGTCCCCCTCGATTTCTCCATAGTAGAGTAACACTAATTTAATATGTTGATCAACCTTGCAGGCTGTCTCGTTCCAAGAGTATAACATCGGTATTGTAATTATGTAGTTCAACCTCAAAAAGGTAACCGGTTATTGAAGAAATGTTGAACCGTAAGTTGGAAAATTGTAATCCCCATTATTTCTTGCAGTTCTTCGCACGTTACTGCGGTTCTGAACGCCTGCAAGTAATGACACTTGTTGTAATCAAACTATCCCTGCTGGACTTCGTCAAGGGAGGAGGAACTTCTGCCGTAGTTGCTTGTGTATAAAAATGCCATCATCTTCAATAGAGGAGTAATATTAACAGACACAAAAGAAATCGTTAGAGTCCCATCATCAGAAAACTGAGGTATGAATATTCCCCAGTTACAGGAAGCAGAGGCTCGTGAGAGTTAATGGGAGACTGTGGAGGCTCCAAGGGAATATTAGGTAGAGCAAGGTGAGTAGCCTTTTAAAGTTCCTGTTCAATCAGATCAGCTTCAATAGCGGGAGAGTAGGCACCAATTTCTGTTCATTGATATTTTCAAGTGTAGACTTAACGGTTGCGGGGAGTTGAGCAACCTGGGTATGCGAAGGTGGGCGATCCCTGTTCCAGGGAATACTTAGGTTTATTATTAGACAGTAAGAAGGGTACATCTTGTTATAAAGGCTGGGTCATAATAGCCTCACAAATTCGGGATAGTGATGGAGCTGAATCCCACCTAGCCATGCACATATCATTTAAACCCTGAGAGAAGAGTTGAAAGTCACCACCTGCTATGTCTTTTGCCATCTGTACATTAGTTGCGCTCTCGTCATATCCCCGGCTGTGGACACCTAGACATAGGAGATGAGACCTGCAAACCATTTGTTGCGTTTGTGTATGTTTAGTAGGTTGAGGGTTAGATAGGGGCGCCCAGAGGGGCAGAATTCCAAACATTGGAACCATTGGAAGAGACTGAGGAGTCCCACTTGATCCAGGCAAGCTGGGAAGGAAGTTTGGGACATCGTTGGTCGTGCCTGGGGAGTGGTCCTTCTTAGAAGTTACATTTCTAGGCTTTCAAGAATTTTCGCATTTCCTTTTTCCTTTCAGGACACAACAGAAACAGCAAGATGTTTTCCATTGCAGAGACACATTGGGTGTATTTTATTATTACAATCTCGATAAGAATGTTGGAGAGAGCAAATGCACAAATCTGCCCTTGAGTACTGCATTTGATATGACCAAGGCATAACACCTAAAAACATTGTGTCACACTGACAAAGCTTCAAGAGAAATTTGACAGGTGTACATCTGGTGCCAAAACATTTTGAAGCCTTTTGACACACAAGTTTGGCCTCTTCAGGTGTCCTCAAGTATTACTTTAAGTACCTATGTTGTTGATATTAGGATTCGAGAATTTAGTTGGCTTCGAACCATCCCTAAATCAGAATTCCTCTGTATTAAAGTCCTCAACAATTTCATTTCACTGTGCTATGTTGCCATGAAACTGTGATTCTTGCAACAAACACAGTCCTCTGAGTCTTGATTAGCACTCAGGTGCAACTGGGGTAACACAAAGTCTTCAGTTTTTCAAGCACATCATGCTTCAGCAGTTGAAGTAACTCTTCTTTCCGAAGAGAGGAAATAGTACTGCTCCAGCGCGTGGTTTGAAAAACATCCACTGAGCAACAGTTGAGTTTCGAGCAAATACATGCTAGAATTGCTTTCATCGACTTTTGGTTCCCATCAACACGTAATCTTACTCGTATCCGCGCCATTGATGTCAGAAGGAACCTCTGGTAACAGAGGATTTTCTTTACCAAAAGTGATCTTTCCTTAATTTAATCTAGCATCCTATTTCAGCTGACTTATGAATGTCATCCCCCTAAGATAGCCTACCCTCGAGTGGGATGAAGCGGAAAGGGCCAAGGCAAAGATTGACCGAATTTAAAAAACCACACGTGTCTTACCGTATGGTCAAAATGCCGTTGTGTTAACTCGCCCAAGCTAAGTTGCCGAAAAAGAAGAAAACGAATAGGAAAGGCAGAGGATACAATTGTATGTAGTTGTAAGTGTGGGGCCGAGTGTAGATGTTTGGGTGTAGGGATGAAGGGGAAGGATGGGGATGGGGAGAGAGGGAGAACAAGCAAGTCACCGCCTTACCCTCTGGAATGGGATGGGCTCGAAGTGACTGCAACAAGTTCCCTTCTCACTCCTGGTGAAGAACTACTCAGGATAACCCAAGAAAAACTCGAGCAACCAGTTTTTGTTCAGAGTTCTCAGCAGAAGACAGAACGACGACACGTCTCTCACACGTGGCGGGGGGCTGCTTCTCCTGAGTCTGTGTCTGTGTCCTATACGTTTTCCCAACACAATTGTGGTCATTCTTGAATACTCTTGTCGCCTCGCTCATGGGCTGTGTAACCCCCCTTGCCCTGACGCTCCTCAGTAACAACCTGACAGCATGGTACGAGGAGATGTTGTGTGTCCTCAGTTGACACCGCTGGGAAATTACTATGAAGTTAAGATGGCGGTTGGTCCTCGCAGACGCATTATACAATTGGTATTGAACTACTTCGGGTGCGATTACACCTAGTTCAGCTCAAATACTCTTACCCAAATAATCCAGGAGACCATAAGGCACACAAGAAGGTGAATTGTGGGGGTAACACTGGAACGAGTGCATAGATTAATTGTGAAACTGCTTGCTACGGACAGTTATGATCGGGGTTCCGCTCTTTACAAGATGTGTGTTTTGACGTTACGCCTGCTGTGCATGTGGAGACTGGTGACGTGTCTCGATATTATACTGTGGATAAGTTGCGGAAGGTCCCCTTAGAGGCAAACAAGCGACATCAAAACGTAATCCCGAGAAATATGACGAAACTTGCATTCTGCCCAAGCAGGGTAAGTGGGAGATAAACACATGTTCGTTGTGAGCGCTCGCGGATGGGGGGTGGGGGTGGGGGGGGGGGGGGGGGGGGGGTGGGGGGGGGGGGGGGGGGGGGGGGGGGGGGGGGGGGGGGGGATGGGGGGGGGGGGGGGGGGGGGGGGGGGGGGGGGGGGGGGGGGGGGGGGGGGGGGGGGGAAGTGTTATTCGCAGTGGGGGAGGGGGTACATTCAGCATTTAGATGACGTTGCGAAACCCATAGGAACCATCATACGTGTAGCTTCAAGATTTTAGGACCAGGTAAATGGTTTTATATCTAATACAAAGCGGCGTACTTGTCTCATTTTGTGAGAGTATGACCAATACAGCGCATGCGAAAGAAAAGACACGTGATCAAGCCTGTGCAAAAGTAGCCGCCTCAGTCACTCGTGATTGAAGGTGAGCATCGTTCGTCAGAGGAAGGGCATGGTCGTTGTGGAGTGAGATGGTGGAAACCAGGCTTTCGAAATGAAGCGAGTCCTCCCCTCACTCCCGCACCTGAAGTTGTTGCCGATAACATCTGCTGGATTGGTACCCCGGCATGACATACGTTGTTAGATAGAGTTGAGGATTTGGACGAAGTTTTACGGCCTTGTCACCGCAAGGGTGGAACTTCCATCTCCGAAGACGTAGCTGGAGACTTTGAGTCTGGATTGTCCAAAAAATATGAGACTCAGCATAAGGACGACGAGACTGGGATGTCGGAGACTTCATACCTCATTGTTGAGGTGGATGTTGAAGGAACCCCAAGAGGCTTCCCTCGGATCTCGACATGAAGTATAAAGAACTTACGAGGAAACAGGCAGCTACGGACAAGATCTTCGATGACGTACAGCGCAGCACACTAGGACTGGAAAAAAAACTGAGAAGGAAGGTAGGGTAGGGGGCGGGAAGGACGGGTCATGAAGGGACGCCATCGCAAGAAGGGAGGCGAATGGGCAGGTACTGTAAAGAAACAGCACAGACATAACAAATCAAGTGGTGAACCACGAGAGGATAAGAGGAAAGGGTGTAAAATATAACAGCCTTAGGTGTATGACTGCTAATGTTAACGTTTATTACTAGACTAAAGAGATTGGTTGAACAGTTTTCTTAGCAAACATAGAATTGATGTTCATTCCCTTCAAAACACTATTTCAGAAGAAAAGTGTAGCCAGGTTATACAGTACTGACCCTGCAACAATCCGTTTGAATGGTGGAGTGGGGGTCTTTCAAATAAAAGAGACGACCCGATTGTATTGCAGAGATGTGAGGGGGGTGGGGGAGGGTGTTGCAGAGATGTGAGGGGTGGGGGAGGGTTGAGAGTGGATGGTAACTTGGATGGGAAGCGTATCTTGGTAAGTGTCCCTATGCCCACTGCGGAGAATGACACGAAGGCTCGGAAAACGATTTTGTGAGGACCTTGTTTATTTTTGCGTGCTCTTCGGAAAGTGGCGATAGTGGGGATGACTGGAACTGTTGTCATAATGGCGCTGACTTCGAACCCAAAGGGGCTGGGCAATGTCCAGCCACTCTCAGAATTTGTGAGGGATGTTAAGTTACGAGATGTGTTTGGGGGAGGGAGTGGGGAAACAGAACATACTTTTATCAGAAAGGGGATATGCTTCCAGTTTATGACAGAGTGGTAAATTTTCTCAGGTAGTAGTTAGTAAAGTCTTTAATACATGGAGACGGTCTTGTCCAGATCACAGACAGTTGTAGTAGAGGTAGGGTGGTAGGTATGGCGGAAATTAACAAGAATTATTGTAAATTAAATGTTATGTGTTAAGAGATGAGGAAGGGTTTATTGGGATTTTTCAATGTTATGGAATGACTTTCAAGGAATCACAGGAGGTGGTAGACATTATAACGTGTGGGACTTGGTGGCAAAGAAAGGATCAAATCCCTTTAACGTGATGGAGGTAGCAAAATAAACACTTTTTAAAATATGGCTAGCGAATTTATTTAGAGGATCGATTACTAGGTAGTTAAATGGCAGGTGGATCTGTTGGTGGTGTTTACCCCATGGACGAGATTGGTAGACATAAAGAGAGCTTGCGAACGTTTGCATAAATGAGCGGTGTTTCAAGCGTGGTGGGGCAAGCAGATTGAAGAAGTTTTGGGGAGACAGGCCATCTGCATGTGTGGTTGAGACAAAAGCAAAAGCAGTTCTGACAGCAACCCGAGCTTTGAGGTAAATAGACGATGGGATATCCATAGAGCAGGTCAAGTGATAAGAAACTCACAAGTACGATTGCTTAAGCGATACTGTTATAAAATATACTAGGACATTAGTAGTGGCGTGATGAAGTGGAAATTAAAAAGGTTGCACGTATGCTAAGGTGCATTTTGGTTCACAGTGATAGAAGGCTTTGGTGGGTTATTACTGAGAGGAAATTGAAATTGCCTTTAACAAACCGGAAGAGGAAAGGGGCAAAGGCCCCGGGTAATGAACGTTTACCGGTGAATTTTATTTGCAGCATTGGTAGTTGATTGGGAAGTTCATGTAAGATTATAAATTGTATGAAGGAGAAGGTATGTTAGGTAAAAGCAGAATACGGCAGTTGGTGGTGTTGGGTCCCCGAAGCCAAAGGCACCAAACCTGGGAATAAATAGGTGCGATATCGTTGCTCTGTGCAGACTAATGAATTCGCAAAAATTTGGGTAATAGGGTACAAGCGTGTGGGGAGGTCCTTTCACCCATCGAAGTATGGGTTGCCTGACATCGATGTTAGAAGTCACTACTGGCTTATAAGAAGTTTTGTGAAGTCAAAGGGGGAGGGGAGGGGGTTGGCTTTACTGGCCTTGGACTGGCGGCCGCTTATGATAGAAGTGGAAAGGGGTGCACTGCAGAGTATGCTCGGAGACAGTGTTCAGGATAAGAAAAAGTTGGGTGGGGTAAAACATGCCGTATAAGGGGGCAAAGATGAAGGTACAAAATAACTTGGTGACTGGGGATGGACTATGATAATGGTAAGGATTAAGACAAGGACCCTATGTCACAAGATCTTAATTTGCGTGTTTCAGGATCTCTTTTACAGGATGGTTGAGAGCACAGTAAGTTCCGCAGGGTGGGGAGGGGGTAGGGAAGGGGATTTTGGGCCGGCTATAAATAAGGTTAATGTGGATGATATGACTGTTTGGTGTGTGAACAAATGTCTAGAAGGTTTTGAAGATGTTGTGCGCGTGTTGAATGTGCAACGGTTAAGACGGTACATAGTGAAAAGTCGATGATCATGGGTTTGGGTACCTGGAAAGGGGGTGGAATGGCGACTGTAACGTGTTAACACAACTTCGATTGTCATTAAAGATTTTGTCGTATATTTTATAGAGACGATTTGATGTGCGAGGGAGGAAAATTCAGTAAGGACGTTGGAAAAATGTCTGGTCGTCTGGGTGTTTTGAGGCCCCAACATCTCACTCTGGCCCATCGAGTATCGTTGTTCACGTTTTATTGTATAGTAAGGTTAGTGCACGTTGCGGCGTATTCCCATTCCAGGAACAGCTATCAATGAATATAGAGAAGAGTATTTACCTTTCGTGGGGATCGAGGTGTGATTGGTTTAAAACGTGAGGTTAAGTTACCTTTATCGTCGAGAGGTTTGTATTTGGACTAAAGTAAGGGTGAAATTGTTTTTCAAAAGTGGGAGGTTGCGTGTGGGTGTGATGGCGGGAAAAAATGTGCCAAGAATATATGAGGAAAAAAGTGGTAATAGGGAATTGAGTTAAGGGAAGTTGAGATTGTTACTACGAGGGGAGCTTTGTTGATGGTAAAGAACGGAGGAACATTCGCATAAGGGTTTTAAGTAGGTTAACTGGGGTAATGTCCCGCAGCTCCATTAGAAGGTTAGTTCCCCATGTACTCGTGGAAAATAATGGCTCCGATTTAGTAATTTGAAATTAGCTGCCTGGTGTGGAAGTCCCGTTTCTTTATTTACATGGTGTATTGCCATCATGGGTGCACACTACATCCAGAAGAGTCCTGGAGGGAGGCGGGTGTGGGTTTTGTGGTGGGAAGATCATGCTTTCACATGTTGTCAATTTATTTGCCGAATTTATTAGAAATTCAGGAGTTTGGTTGGGTAAGGTGGTACAGAGGGTGGAGGAAGGATGCAGGTCCTGCGTGCGTTAAGTCTTCGACATCGGTGGATTAGACCAAGTACTTTGAACGGGCTTAGATTATAATTATCGCTGGATTACATTTATATTTTCGTGGGTAATGCGGGGAAAAGGGTCAGTGAGGTGAGAAAGGCGTTCCGTTGCAATAACGTTTATCGAACAAGTGTAGAATAGGAAATGTATGGGAGGATGTGGGATAAGTTTCCGAGGGTGTATCAAAGGCTCACAATTTAAACCCTTGTGAATCTGTGAATCAATAAAAGCATCCGAATATGTTGTCGAGTAGGTCAGTGGGCAATAACTGGCTATCGTCTCTTGGGGGGGGGGAGGGGGTGAGTTGCGTGAATATGAGTTTGGGCATGAAATGTTTTTTTTTAGTTATATTGCTGTGTGGTTGTAGATTCAGGGTTAGGGTTTACTATTGTACGTTTATTGTGTACAAAATGACTGGGGTGCCTTACAAATTTTTATTTCTTGATGCTTTCCTTAGAGTAAAGACTCGTTATAATCTTGAGACCAATAGTCTTCTTAGTATTGTTTTTGATCCGTGTTATGGAGGTCCAAAATATGGGTATAACAAACATCATAGTAAATAAATATATATACATGTTTTATCCCCTTTTCCTGTTACGTTCAATATAGTCTGATTCACCACAGTATTAAAGGGATAAAATTACGAGTACAATTACACAAGTAAGACGTACGAATTTAACCTATAAATATTTCGCAATGTTGTGATTGTTGTATTGTGATTCTAACGTAGTATCATAGTATCACGTACATTGATCACATATAATGGATGAACTTGCTGACGATTAATAGATTCGTCATTTATATAATTTTTATTATGTTAATGAATTTGTGTAGAGTAAAATCATTGAATAAATTAAAAAATAAAATGTATGGTGAAGTTTACATTTTATTTCTTTCTGTAAGGCTATAGCACCATACAGTGATTACTGTTTGTTTATAATTGTTGCCGATCTTGATAATGTAATTTGACTACAGAAATTCTTTATAACCAATCGTTAGAAATCAAACTTGTTCCCAAGTACATAGTGTACTTATTGCACTTGCAGTTTGTTTTTTAACCGTGAGGCATTTTATAAGAAACCTTTATCATTTAAGTTTTGGAACAATGAACATTGTAGTTATGTTCATATTCTTACTATGAAATAATGATTCATACATTTGGATACATTTAGATGTGTGTAGGGTTAACTTAATTTATTGTGCACTCTTGTGTTTTAATTGATGGTTGTACATTTCAGATCGGTAGGTACGTCTGGGGAAGGGGGGGTTTGTGCTGGGGTCGAAGGGGGGTTTTGTGTCTGGGTAAGGGGAAGGTTGTTAGTCTGTGGAAGGGGGGGGGTTAGTTTGCAGGGTTACGTATGAAAACAAACTTTGCCTTTATAAGTTGTACCTTATGAACGTTAAGCCATAGTACCGAATATCTTGTTTTACTTTTGATTGTAGTTAGTACGGAATTTGAATACATTATCACCTTAATTTGGTTACTGATTGTGTTTTCATTAGATAATATTTGTTACATTAATGTATAATTATTTATATTTAAATGTGGTATAATAATGCTATGAAATTTATTACATTTATTGACGATAAGACCTGTTAGTTTTGTGTGTGCAGTGATGTACTTTTTTTTATATATTTAATTGTTAAAATACATGAATACAAAGACCTAACTGTCATACAGTAGCAAGAGTCTATATCATGGAACTGTACTGTAACACTGCTGTTTTCTGGTGGATAGAATCCCAGTTCATGAAACCAAGAAGGCTATCATCTGCCTTGTTGCCACATCCACCTACTGTTTCTAGGTTTAGCTTTGTGTATACTACTGGTGTAACATTATATAAATATTAACTAACAAGAGTTCAGTTTAATGTCTACATTATGCACCCCATACCCATCCTGTGGGAGTAGTCAAAAAAAATACACAGGTACATAATGGGTCCAGAACTGGCCGCAAAGTTTAATGGCTGAACAAGTCACAAAGGTATGAACCATTCACACGATGTGAATCAAACTAAGCACTAAACGCACAAGAGGATGTCAAGATACGTCAGCCCAACATCAAGAAGACGGTTTCCCAACACGAGTCCATGAACATTGTTCATGATGAATTACGAAATATGTGGCAAACACGTGATCTTTGGGTTAGTGTCCAGGGCGTTCAACATATCAAGGTTCAAGCCACGTTAACAATATAGTAAAAACCTGTGTTAGTCCCTGTAGTAATTAACAATCCCCCCTACACCCTCCCCATCCCCTCCCACCAGTAACAACAAACTACTCACCTCCAAACCCCTCCTCAGCGCCAACCCCCGACCCTTCCATACGACCTACCCCTCCCCACAAACAACCACTGACGTCATCACCCACCCCCTCCTCCAGTCAGTGGCGCCATATAGCCATGGAGGAAAAGAAGAGTGGCGCCACTATCCACTCCTCTCCATCACCACACCATCAACACCTCCAGCTCCTCCAGTTTTCCATCACCTGTGTAATTAAACATGATTACTCCAATTTCAAGTAATTTTGATAGATCAGCTTTGAAAATATTTAGAGGCCAGATTTTCTGTCAACGAACTGTTGAAGGCAGTATTCTAAATACACGCTTCAAACTATTGCTTACGCCTGTGGCTTAGCTCTTCTTTTTGATTATAATAATATTGCTTACTGCAGTTGCACGAATTATCTAGATAATGTCCGTACTTTATAATTGCAGACATTGTTTTGGGGGTTGTTGCCTTGCTGGTGATGAACATCTCTGAAACGTGCAGGTGCCCACAACACGACCTTCACCACACAGCCGCTGCCCACAACACGACCTTCACCACACAGCAGCTGCCCACAACACGACCTTCACCACACAGCAGCTGCCCACAACACGACCTTCACCACACAGCAGCTGCCCACAACACGACCTTCACCACACAGCAGCTGCCCACAACACGACCCTTCACTCACACAGCAGCTGCCCACAATACGAACCTTCACCACACAGCAGCTGCCCACAATACGACCTTCACCACACAGCCGCTGCCCACAACACGACCTTCACCACACAGCAGCTGCCCCAACACGCCCTTCACCACCAGCAGCTGCCAAAACCGACCCTTTACCACAAGCAGCTGCCACACACGGGCCTTCACCAACAGAGTGCCCACAACACGACCTTCCCACACGCAGCTGCCAAAACGGAATACTTACCCACAGATCGTAAAAATAAGAGCTTGATTAAAAGTAATAATTTTTTTTTATCACGTAATGTTCAAACACACAACACACACCAACACACCACAAACACACCACACACACACACACACACACACACACACACCCAAAACCACACACACCCCACACAACCCCACACCACACACCAACCCAAACACCCCACCCAAAAACACACACACACACCAAAACCCCCAACACACCAACACACACACACCCAAAACACACACACCAACAACACACAACCACACACACCCAACACACACACACACCAACACACACACACACACAAATCACACCACACACACACCAAACACACACAACCACACACACACCCAACCAAAACAAACAAAAAAAAAACCCCCACACCACCCACACACACACCACCACACACCCACACACACAAACACACACCAAAACCACACACACACACCAAAACCCCCCACACACACACACAAAAAACACACAACCCAACCACACACACAAACACAACACACCACAACAAACCACCAACACCCAAAACCAAAAACACACACACAACCCACCAAAAACACACACACAAACACAACACACCAAACCCCACACCAACACACACCAACCCAAAACACACACAACACACCCAACACACACCCCCAACACACACACAAAACTCACAACACAAACACACACACACCAACACACACACACAACACCCAAAAAACCACACACAAACACCCAAAAACAACCCCAAAACACAACCCCCAAAAACACACCACACCAAACACCACCAACACAAAAACCCCCCCACACACCAACACCCCCACACCACACACACACACACCAACACCCACACCCCACCCCCCCCACACACCCAAATCCAACACACACAAAACACCAAAAACACACACAAACACAACCCAACCACCACCCCCAACCCCCCACACACAAACCACCAAACAACACAACACACCAACACACACACCCCAACACACACCCCCACCCCAAAACCACCAAACAACACCACAACACCAACACACACACAACACACCACACCCAACCCCACACACAACCCAACCAACCAACACAAAACCCCCAACACACAAACCAACACACCCACCAAAACACACACACAACCCAACACACACAACCACACACCAAAACCACCAACCAAAAACACACCCAAAACAACCAAAAAACAACAACACACCAA
>NW_026466025.1:0-10168 GCF_026875155.1 Cherax quadricarinatus
TGGAGTATCCGTCCCCGGGGCACAGCATGGGGTCATACCCAGGCACGGCGGCAAACATACCGACGCTTCACTGGTAAAAAAAAAATTCCTCACTATCACTACTCGAATGATCGTCGAGCGCAATAAAATCACAATCCACGCAGAATCTCGTCATTACTAAAGTAAAGGGGCCCCCATGCAAAATATTATTTTTTCTTTTACTTTGGGAACACCGACCGGAGTCACGATGCCCACCCAAGGTAGAAGTCGAGGATCGTGGGGGTTTTCTGCACTATTACGATATCCGGCATTTTTTTGGGTAAACTTATAAAAGCCGTAAAATTTTCGCTTCTTTGCCCCCCTCAGTGCAGAACTATCAGACAGGAAAGGAGAGTCCCAATTTTCGGGAGTGAGACTGACTTGCACAGGCAGGGAACAAGGGTGCTGGCCGCTTTCCCAAAATGCTATGCGGGCGCCAAATTTTTTTTTTGTTTGGGGGGGCCCCCGGCGCAGACCCTTTCTCACATGTAGGCCATGAGGTTTTTGTGCAAAATTTGACGGCGCTAAATTTTGGCAGATCTAGGTTTTGGGACACTCACCAAAAAGCCGTAATCTACGGGACGACCCTAAAAGGGTTAATTTTTTTTTTAAATTTTTGAAAAAAAAAATTTTTTTTAAATTTTTTTGGGTGTTGGAACGATTAATTTTTTTTTTCCATTATTTCTTAGGGGGAAAAGGGTTTTTCGATTTCGTGATTTTCGACTTTGGGCAGGCTCTCTGGAACAGATTAATCCAAAACCAGTCAACTGAAATTTAAAAAGACACTTCTAAATTTCATCATTAGAGGCAGTGTTTTCCACAACAATGCGGGACATTGTGGCGCCTCCACTTCCCACAAAAAGACATATCTTTTCATTCCAGAGTATATTCAGTTTTCTGTGTTATTATATTGTTTGTTGTCAATTATATGAATTTGATAGATAAAAAAGCTGTATAGATGATATTATAAATATTAACGTACTTATTGTGCCTCCTGAGAGCCGGATGGGAAAAATTCTTTTTCATTTTATTTAAAATTTGAGGAAAAGGCTTCAAATGTCAAATCCAAATAAAAAAAAAAAAATTTAAAATTCATAAGTAGGGGCCACTGATTTCATTTAAGATTTGGAATCCCCGCATTTTTTTAGGTGGTTTTAGCTGGCAGCATTGTTTTTCCCCAGTGGGCCCATTAAACCCCAATAACATTGGAGGGTAAGTTTTTGTTTTTTTTTTTTAATGCTAACCTTTATGTTTCCGGGGTCATAAAAATTTCGGCACTGTTTTCTATTTTTTTAACCTAAATTTTTTGGGTTTTTCCAAATAACAAAAAAAGCGGGTAGGGCCAAACAATGTAGGAAATGGGTTTTTTATGTGCACCAAAAAAAAATCCTGCGATGGAGTTCAAAGAGAAAAAAAACAAACCAATTTTTTTGATTAAACGCCCTTTTTTGTACCAAAAATTTTTATTAATTTCTTTTTCTTCCATATAAAATGGAAAAAATTACAAAAATTTAAAATGATTTTGAAAGTTTTTTAAAAAAAATTCCAAATTCTCAAAGACGGTGTTCGTTTTTTTTCCAATTCAAGTAACAAATACCCCTTTCTGATACCCTTCCCCCGGGGACAAATTTTTCAACAAGTCTCTATATTATTTATCCCATTTTTTAAATTGTGCAGTATCTGCATAACGTAAATTTGTATCTTTATTTACCTATTTCCCTGGAGAGAGTTTGGGGGAAAATGCCCCCGCAGCCCTTGTACCCCTCCGGGGGAATAGGTTAACGCTTTTCGGTTTTCCGAAAAAACTGACCCCGCCCCGACAGGAATGACTTAGGTGTTGTATGAAATTTGAAGGATGGGGGTCGGGGTAATCCCCCTTATTTGGGGGACATTGCAGTTTTGGGCCCCTGAACTTTTTTATTTTTTAAGTGAAAAACCCTTTTTTCGGGGGGGTGCTCGCGCCATTTTTTCTTGTATTTTTTCGTTAATTCTACCCCCTCAATTTTTCCGGGAAAAACTGTACTCTTTTCTTTTCCAGGGAAATAAAAAAAACCTAAAGCGCTCCCAAAATTTGAGGTTTTTTTCCCGTTATGGGGGGTTTTTAAATTTTCTAGTGGTTTTGTTAAATTCTTTTCCAAAAATTTTCCAGTGATAAAATGGAAAAAAATCAGGTTGTAGTTTTAAAGTTTCTTTATATCCTGATTTTTCTAGCAATGCATTTTAAATGTTAGGTTTAAGGAATCCCCACATAATCACCCCCCAACTTTGAGTTTTTTCCCAAGGGGCCAAATTTTTTTTTACCGTGAAGTTTTTTTCTCTTTTCCCATAAATTTAAAAATTTTATGAAAAAAATTAAAAATTGGAATATAAAGGACCCAGAAGGGACTAACGAACAGAAGAATTTATTTTAGGCCAAGAATGCTTCTTGTTTTTTATGGACCCTATTTTGAAATGGCATTTTTTTTAATTTGCATGAAATTGCCAAAATTCCCCCCCAATTTTCCTGACCACTTCATTGGGTATTCAAATCATAAAGGGGCTTTTTTCTTGTACTCAACTGATAAAAAATGGAGTTCAAAATAAATAGCTATGGTTTGGTCAACGGGAGCAAGGGAAATTTGGGCCAAAAACAGGGCCAAAGTTGCAAAATGCCGATCGAATGTCGCCAAGACTGCTAACTTCCGGGACGTAATTCCGTGGTTTTTTCGACCAAATTTTTGTATTTTTGGGTGTCATTACCAGGGGGAAAAGATTCTCTATCATTTCAAAGAAAAATTTTTTTTTTTTTTCCAAAATTTATAAACAGGGAATGACAGTTTCAGAAAGGCCGCGACGTAAAGGGGTTAATTTTACTTCACACTGTTAAGCCACTTTAGAGGCTGGCCTATAGCCTTTATCAACTCCTGCTGCCTTATAAATACATATCGAAAATCACTGAAGAAGGCATATTTCCCCCCCCTTTTCCCCTCCATTTGTTATTTGCTACAATTTTTTTCTTGAATTCTATTGTTTTCCTCACCTTTTTTAAATCAAGGGGGCGGGCAGAACATTTTCTTTGGGTTTTGGGTGGCTTACCTACAGTCACACAGAATAAACAAGTGCAAAAAACAATGAATTATTATTAAATTTTTTCCTATGACACTGCCTCAAGTTGTGTGGGGGGCTTTGTGTCCCCGGGCACTTGCAGGTACCAACCACTGACAGAGCGGGGGAAAGCATAAAAAGGACCCAAATTTTTTTTACCAAGACAGAATGGGGGAAAGCAAAAACGAGCCATGTAAAGAATTCGTTGATCAGGAAAAAAAATTCTTTTGACGATAAAATTCCCGTTGATCGGGAAAAAAATTCATATTCAAAGTTTATTTCTAAAAGGTTTAAAAAAAGCGATTTACAGAATTTGGTTATTTTGGTTTACATGTTTTAAAAATAAATAAATTTACAGATTGACCGCTAAACGCCTACAGACTAGGCTTTTGGGGCAGACTTAGTTTTTTTCTTAATTTTAAAATATTACAAATTATGAGGTAAGTTGGTATTATGGCTAAGTGACTAAATACTTTTTGGGGGTTTGGGCAATGTGAAGCTTTTTTTTTTGGGGACAGTACAATTTCAGTATTGGATACAAGGCCAATTATGATAGTTAAAAATTCATTATTTTAAGTTTAAAAAGATATTTCTTTTTTATGGTCAAATGGGTGAGTGAGTGTAAGGGGAACCACCAGGGGGTTATTCGTGTAGTTATTGAGGGGGTGTATCAGGGAGATAAAATTTTTTCTAATGGATTTTTAAAGGGGAGAATTGGTCGAGTTCTAGATTTCTCGGGTAGGATGCTCCAAATTTGGGGGCCCTTTGACATACATTAAATTTTTTTGAAAAGGGTTTAGTCAACAGGGGGAAAAATTTTGTACAGATTTTTGGTTTTTTAGGGGGTTTTGCAAAACCCAACCAAAAAAAGGAAGTTAAAAAATTTTGGCCAGATAAAACCTTGGGGGAAAAACGGGGAAATTTTGTAAAACTTTTTTTCAGGGAGGGTTTTGGATTTTTTTTGGGTTTTTTTTTTTCTTTTTTTTCTCTTAAACACGCTGGGGAAAAAAAAGGGAATTTTTTTGGGCCCAAAAAACTACTTAAACCCAACCTTTTGGACCAATTTTAAACAAAACATTGGCAATTTTAAATTTTTTTATACTAATTGGGTTTTTCCTTTTTTCCACCCTTTTTCCCCCCTAAAAAAGCTTTGTTCTTTTTTATTTCTTTCTTTTTTGCCCCCCTTTTTTGGGGGGGGGTGGAAAAGGGGGGGGGAAATTTTTCTCCAAAAAAGGGCTGGGGTCTTTTGGGGAAGGGAATTAAAAGCGGGGAAAAGCTTTTGGGCTAGTACGGGCCTTTTTTCCTTTTTTTAAGGGACATTTTCCCTAAAGGAAAAAGAAAAACCCTTTTTTTAAAATTTAAAAACCCTGGAATGAAAAAATTTTTTGGCTTTTTGGATTTTTTTATTTCGGTTTTGAAAGAAACGGGTTTTTTGGAAAAAAGGGTTTATGAGGGGAAAGTTTGGAGGTCTGCCCAAGCGGAAACAAAGCGGGAAAAGGGGGGTGGAAAAGGGGGTTTCAGTGGGTTTAAAATAAAATTTTTTGGGGTTTTTTTTAAAAATTAAGTATTTTGAGAGAGTTAAAAAAAGCAAAGGAAAGGGGGGGGTAGTTAATTTAAAATGTCGAAAATAGGAGGAAAAGAAAATTTTTAGGAAAAATTTAATGAAAATTAAATAAGAAATATTGATAAAAATTAAAAAGTGGGGAATTTGAGAAGGGTCCATTTAAGCTGTTTTTTCCCCTGGGAAGGAAATTTTTTTCCAAAAGGAAGAAAATTTTGGGGACTTAAAGGGTGCTTAGGGGGGCTTTAAATTTTATAATTGAAACTTTAAAATTTAAAATTTTAAGATTTAGTAAGTGGGGTAACCAGGGAAAAATTAATTGCCCAAAGCTTTTTAATGAAATAAGTTATAATAATTTTTAAAAAAAAGGAAATTTAAGTAAACAAATTATTGAAAAAAAAAAAATTTTTAAATAAATAAAATTTAATAAAAATAAGAAGACTTCACATTTAAAACAGACACCTTTATTGAGTCCTTGAAGTGGGATGGGAAGGGGAGTTTTGGACTTCAGGAAGAAAGGGGGAATTTTTAATTTGAGGAGCAATTTTTTTGGGGTTATTCCATTTTTTTTAATGCCTAGGAAGCTTCAGGCAGGATTTGTGAAAATTTGTAATAGAAAATTTTTACAGGAAAGTGGGTGAGGAGGGAAAGGAGCTTTGGGGGAATGATATGTAAAGAAGAGAAAGGGAGAAAAAGTTAGCATATGAGAATTTTTTTAAAAAGTAGAAGGATGCAAAGGAGGGAAAGTATATGGAGAAAAAGAAGAGGTTAAGAGAGTGGTGAAGCAATGTAAAAAGAAGCAAAGAGAAAAAGTGGGGGAGATGTTATCAACAAATTTTTTTGAAAATAAGAAAAAAATTTTGGAGTGAATTAACAAGTTAAGGAAGCCAGAGAACAAATAATTTTTCAATAAAAATAGGAGAGGAGAGTTTTAAAAGGGGAGTTAGAGGTATTTGGGGGAAAATGGGGGGAATATTTTTAGGATTGTTAAAGTTGATGAAGATAGGGGAAACTGTATTTTGTGTATAGGGCAAAGGAGGGGAAACATCTTGTAGGAGTGAGGAAGAGCCAAATGTGAGTGTGGGGAAGTTTGTGAGGGAGTAGTAAAATTTTAAAGGGGGGAAGGCGCCGGGATGATGGGATAAAGTGAAAAGTTTAAAAACAGGTGGAAAATTTTGGAGTGGTTGGTGCAATTATTTTAAAAAATGTAAGGAAGAGGGGAAGGGGACCTGGGATTGGCAGAGAGCATCATGTTCCTTTGTATAAAGGCAAAGGGGGGAAAAAAAAGTGCAAAAAATTTTAGGGGGATAAGTCTTTAGTTACCGGGAAAAATGTAGGTAGATTATTTTTGAAAGAAATTTGAGAAAAACGAGATAGATAGCAGATAAAAAAGGAGGCTTTAAAAGGGGGGGTTTTGGGGACCAGGTGTTACAGTGAAACCTTAAATGAACATATTTAGAAAAGCTAAAGAGGCTTTTGTGGGTTTATGGATTTGGAAAAGGCATCAGGTGGGAAGGGGGGGAATGGGCAAAGTTGCAGGGTATGGTGTAGGAGGGGTTAGAAGCAAAAAAAAGTTTTTTAGAGGGTAGGAGGTGTTGAGGGTTTGGAAAGGGGAAATTACCTATAAAAAGACCCTTGAAAGGAACGGTAGGGGTTGTTTTAAAATTTAAAGAGGGGTTTTAAAAAAAGTTTTGGGGGAGGGTTTGGCAAGAGGCGTGTTTAAAAAAATGAATAACAAATGGGGTTTTTACATTTTCTCTTTGGATTTACAGTCCCTTTTAAAAAATTTTAAGGGAAAGGCAGGATTGGTTTGGGGAAAGGTAGGGGGTTTCAAAAGGGAAATTAAAAATAAAAGAAAAATTAAAATTTGGGGGAAACAAAAAAAAAGGTTTTGAAAGTTGGAAAAAAGTTGGGGGAGAAGTTGAATAAAAATTAATTAAAATTTTGGGGTGGTTTGCGTGGGTCTGAAAAAAGGGGAAACAAGAATTAAGGAAAAGGTGAGTGGGGCACAAAGTCTGTGGAGACAAAGAATTTGCCTTAGGAAAGGGGGGGTTTTGAGAAATTTTTTAAAATCTTAAATTTTGGTGGGGAAGCATGGGTGTGAAGTTGCCAGCAAAAGGGTGGGGGGATGGAGATGGTAGTTGGGCAATTTGGGGCTAATAAATGCAGAGAATTGTAATTTTTTGGGTTTGGGGAGGTGCGGGGGTTCCAAAACGTTTTCCCGGATAGGAAGGTTGTTGAGTGGTTCGGGGCATTTAAGGAATGGAAAAAAAAAGAGGCTTTCAAGAGGTATCAGTCGTATTTGGGGAAAGGAACGGGGTAGGGTGCCAAGGAAAAGGGGGGAGGAGGGGTAAAAAAGGTTTTTTTCGGGGTTGGACTTGACATTTTATGTATATAGAGGAAGGGACAAAGGTTTTTAATACGTGGCCTTTGGAGGTGGCAAAGTAAATTCCATGAAAAGGGTTAGGGGGAACCGGCAGGCCCTTATCCTGGAGATGGAAATAATGCCTGCACCCGAGGAGGGGTTAAATTTGAAGAAAAAAAGTAGGTAAAGACCCTCGGCAAGAAAAGTGTGGATGATTTGGGAAAGTTTTTTTTCAGGCCCCCTGCCTTGGGGAACGGAGTGTGATAAATAATAAAAAAAAAGTAACCTGTACCCCTTGTTTTTATATTTAAAATGTTAAACATTTCGTTTTCAGGTTGCCCAAAAGGGAGTACGTTTAGGGGATTTTTATCAAAAAGGTTTGCACCCCAAACCCCCTTTGAACTTTCCTTAATTTAAAAAAGGAACTTTCTTAAAATTCCACCCCCCCCTCCGAAGAGTTTTAGGCTGCCCCTTCTGCCAAAAAATATTAGACTACAGGGCTATTCTTCAAATTTCCCCCTTTCCCACCAAACTTCTTCCCCAATCCCCCCCATTCCCCCCCCCAAAAGTTCTAATCCCCAAATATTCCCCAAAGGGAAGGTTCTAGTTTGCCCAACCCCAAAACCCTTTTGTCTAAAAAATCGCCCCAAATTTTTTTCCAAAGATTAAAAAATCAAAAACTTCCCCCAATTTTAACCTAAAAATTTTACACAAATGAGGTTGGGAAGTGACTTTAAAACTTTTTAAGTAGTTTATTTTGAGGTCGTAAAAAGCCCTTTCCATAGCTTTTGTGAAGTTTTTTTGGTTACCTGCTTCCATGGGCTCAGGGGAGGATTTTGGGGCAAAAACCCCCCTTAAAGACCTTCCCCAAAGGGAATTGAAGGAGAATAGGGGCATTGTTAATAAAGGATTAAGGAAAATTTCTTTTTAAATTTTTTTTTAATTGGGGCAAATGAGGGAAAGTATAGAAAAGAAAATGACCCAGATGTTTTAAAAACAACCCAAATTTTGAGAAGTTTTTTTGAAAACCTTTTGGGATTTTTAAATGAATACAAATAAAGGTTATTTGAATAATGATTGGAAATAAAAATAAATTTTTAAAAAGGTTTTTTGGGTTGGGGGGTAACTTTTTTTAATAAAGTTGCCGTTTTATCTCAGTCTGTTCAAAATTGCACATTGCTCCATAAACATATTTAAATCTACGTTAAATGTTATCATAGTGGGTTTATAGATCTACTCGGGCTTCTAACTGCATTCCTATAACAATATTTTCATTATTTATTTCCCCTAATATTATCCTAATGCTAGACACAGTATACCAAAGTTTTTATTCTACATTCTCCCCCGGGGTACTCTTCTTTGCTAACATATAAACTTTATCATGAAGGAGTAATCCAATGTGTGATGGGACCCCATAGCAATTGTACATAATTCCTTTGTCCCTGACTTTTGAGTATCTATACCTGGCTTCTCTCAATGAGCATGTTGTTAGAGTCATTATATGAGTCAAGAGCCTTGAATGATGACATAGAATCAGTAATAATGATTGAGTCAAGCTCATGTCATGGGTTAGCTTAGTGCCATTAAGATGAAAACAATTCATTTTGCAGTATAGATGCCCAGTTGTTAATTCTTATGCCTAACTCAAAAATTTTTATTATCTTTCTTAACTAGGGAGGTGGCAACAAGAGCAGATGCAGCCCTGCCAGAAGACTCCGTTTAGATCCGTCAGTGTAATAACTTTTGAAAAACTTATTACTTCCAGCTAGGCGAGAAATTTCTTTTTGAGCAGTTGCTTTAACAAGTGATTTAAGGAAGGGATTACTAGCAATGAGTTTCTTGGGAAAACTTGCAGGTATTGATATTAAATGAACACATCTTCCATGGAGGGGTGAAATGCTCTTGTTGCCTAGAGTGATACAGTTCATGCAGGTTATAAAGCTTAATCAATTGCACACTTTCACAAACCATTTAGATCTTGTATTTACCTCTAGACACTTGGTAAGATTCTTTGGGTGATAGTGTCGGGTTTCATTTCTTAACATTAATCCAGTACAGTGTTAACTCAACAATCTTATCACTGATACTAGAAACCCCAAAAGCTCCTTCCTCATTTTAAGAACCTTTTAGTTTTGGGGGACACCCAAGAATATTCTGAGAGCTTCATTTTGCATTAACTCCAAGGTTGGAGAGAACTTTCTCTAGCTAATATCAACATGGGAGCGCATAATCAATTAACCCTTTCAGGGTTTCCGATGCACTAGTACGGCTTACGCGCCAGGGTTATTGACGTACTAATATGCATAAATTCTAGCGCCTTCAAACTCACGGAAAAAGGGTGGTAGGCCTAGATGTGAAGAATGGGTGTGTGGGGTCGGTGTGTGTGTAGAAAAAAAATCTGGGGCCCAGTGGTGCATTGTGGGAATTCATTTTAGTAACCTTGTTCACCATGCCTCGCCGAAGAAGCTCCTCACTCTCAGCGAATTGGGATGCTTTTGTTCCCCAATGAGAGTTCAAATACAGATGGAAGTGCCAGTGAAGATGAGTTTCAAGGTTTTTATGAGGTTGTGACTGAAATTAATGACCATAATACCAGAATAGTGAGGAAAAACCCGGGCGACCCTCAGCCTTCCACCTCTGGTGCGGCTGATCCCTTGTTCACGTTCAGTTGTACCAGAACCAAAGAGGAAACTCCTATTTTCCCAAATTCAGGACTCAGATGCGACATTGGTGATGATAGTGATAGTGAATATGAACTACCAAGCTCTTGAAAACACTTCCCGTAGCGATAGCGAAGGGAATATTCTCCAGTGAAGCGTCAGTATATACGACGATATATGCGCTCTGGTATGTGCCATATGATGTTTCAAGAGGAAGGAGTTAAAAATCTTGGAGTACATCCCATGGCTGTACAACAAGAACAGATAGTGAAAATGAAGATGATAAGTTTTGCAATTTGGGATGGAAAATAGCATGGTGGTGATAGTGGGGGTGTCGGCCTGAGGCACCAGCAGTGGGCCATGCTGCCACCCACGCTGCCACCCCACCACTGCCCCCAGCTGATCTACAACAAAGGCCACCACCCCCCCACCCAACCCACCCCAAACCCCCTCCACAACCACAACCACCTAACAAAACCC
>NW_026466026.1:0-13983 GCF_026875155.1 Cherax quadricarinatus
TGACTCTGCAAATGAGCAAACCAGTTGAAAGCAAGGGTCATGGAAGGAAAATTAAAACTCGAAAGTAGAGTTTTGTATATTATCACCAAAGTCAGTAAACAATTTTTGTAAAATATCTATAATTCTTTGTAGAAGCATAATAATAATAATAATAATAATATAATAATAATAATAATTTTTATTTGGGTTTGATAATAGTTGTACAAAAAAATTTGTAGTAGTTGGGTTTGTACATGCCAAAACCCCCTTGCATGCAAAGCATTATGGGCAGGCTTAAAATTAACTTAAGATTAACTAAGCAATGATAGATTCAGTGGTAAAAATTAAGCAAACAATTTACAACATGAAGTACAAATGAGTATTTTAAACAATGAAATTTGAACATTTCAATTATGAAGCATTATAGTTGTACAAATTTGTAGCATTACAATGTATAATATAACAAAATGATCAATGTACTATATGTAGTCATACAATTTATTAATCCGATCAAGTCGAATAAAATCAACGATTTGTAGTGCAGAAACTGTGCATTCAAGAGAATGGATTATTCTATTAGGTAATGTAATTAAAAACTTAGTTTGATAGGGTCACAGGTTATACATTTATGAAATACAATTTATTCAGTATTTATAAATACCAAAAAGGCGCAATATCGTGACTGGAACAATACACAAATAACCCACACATAGAAGAGAGGAGCTTACGACGATGTTTTGGTCCGACTTGGACCATTTACAAAGTCACAGTGTGACTTTGTAAATGGTCCAAGTCAGACTGAAATGTCGTCATAAGCTCCTCTCTTCTATGTATGGATTATTTGTGAATTCAATATTTACTTAGTTTTTGGTGAGTAAGTGGTTTTTAAGAAGAGTCTTGAATTGATAAACAGACAGTGTTTCTTTTGTATTTTACAGGCGATGAATTCCAAATTTTTGGGCCTTTTATGTGCATTGAGTTTTTACATAGTTGAGATGGACACAGGGAACTTCAAAGAGTGATCTGTGCCTTGTATTATGGTCATGTGTTCTGTTGAGGTTGGTAAGGAGAAGTTTGAGGGGAGGGTTTATATCTGAATTTAGTGTTCTATGTATGTAGTAGGCCACAATAATAAGTTAGGATGTTTTGTACGGTGAGTAAGTTTAGAGTTTTGAATATTGGTGGAGTATGCCCGCCTGGAGTGGGAATTTGTTATTCTGACTGCAGCCTTTTGTTGGGTAACTAATGGTCTGAGATGATTTATTGTTGATGAGTGAGTGATATAGGGCCAGGAGAGCTGGGTTGTGAACATAGTACCATATCTTCAATAGTATGCCCCATGGGGCTTAGAGATCTTCTTGGAAATTTGTTGAACATGTGTTTGAAATTTGAATCTATTATCAAGGTGCATTCCTAAGAATTTTTCCCCTTTTGATTTATGATAGATGAACGTTTATCACTATGTTAAGTGAAACATCTGTACTTCTGTTTCCAAACTGAATGAAGTAGGTTTTTGTCAGTATTGAGAATAAACTTGTTTAATCATCATCCAAGGTAGATATTTTCTGTAATTCAATATTTACAGTATTGGCTAGTATGACTGGGCTTGGGCGAGAGAAGACGTATGTAAATGTCATCTGAAAATAATATGGGGCTGAGTAGTTGCGATGTTTTGGTAGGTCTTTTATGTAAATGAAAAGAGAAGAGGGCCAAGGACACTTCCCTGTGAGACACCAACTGTAATTGGTTGTGTGAAAGAGTTTTGCTCCATTTGTGTACACATATTGGTTCTGTTGCTGAGGTATGACTTTAGGTAGTTGAGGGGAGTGCCCTTTTATACCACAGTGGGATAATTTTAAGTGCAATAAATCATGGTCAACTGAAATCAAAAGTTTTTTGTAAATCATTGAAGATCCCAAATGGATTTCTTTTTTCTAAAGTGCAGTGTATATTAGTTCTAGCATGTGTATAATAGCGTCATTTGTATTTTGCAGAAACAAGTACCAAAAACAGTGATAATATGGATAATATGGAATGTTACCGAATGTATTCTTAGATGCACAAACATGGCTGGCTTGTAAACACTGGTACACACGGGGAAGTTCAGGCCACACGGGGGACACGTCTCGTACGAATCGCATCGCATACCGGGTTTTGTAATGGAAACCGAGGCAAATTTTTGGCGAAAATAATGCATTGGTTACCGGATTTATGGATACCGATAGCATCGTGAACCGGGGGTCCACTGTATTAGGTTTTAACATAAATAATGTAGAAGCATGATAGATATGCCCAAATTAATAAAAACTGACATTATATAGAGAGGTATTGAAGGGTGGAGAGTGGGGGGGATAATAAAAAAATGAATGTGACAATTGCAGAAAACGTTAATATGTGCCTGAAGGGGGACTATAGAGGATCACTCATAGCCTATGCAAAGACTGAAAAAAGTGATTTTCTCATAAAGTGATCAGCTATGCACCGTTTCCTGGAAAATCTCGGAAGTAAGTCATTGACCTATTTCATGTTGTATTGCGTTAATAATAAACAGATTGAAAGGAATTTTCCAGCAAACATAAAACAAATGTTTTAATTTTCAGTGGTGTCACATTTGAAGTGTCATAAGGGGGATTCCTCGATTAGCGCGAATTCTTTTTCCGACTGGATCTTAGGCCCTTAAACCTTTGACTGTTTACGCAGTATAAATACGTCTTACGTGCCACTGTTTCTGACGTACTTACACGCATAAATTCTAGTGGCTTCAAATCAGTGGGAAAGGCCTGGTAGGCCTACATGAGAGACAATGGGTCTCAGTGGTGGGTGTGCACCCTGTGAAAAATCTGGGACTCAGCGGTGCATTGGGGGAAAACGCCATCTTGGTAGTCTATTTTCACCATGCCTCACAGTAAGAAATCCCTCACTCCTCGGCGGATTGGGGGTTTTTTTGTTCCCAAGTGATAGCTCAACAGCAATGAAAATGCAGGTGACAGTAAATTCCAGGGTTTTGAAGTGAGTGTGACCAAAAGAAGTGCCCAGGAAAACGTAATTATTTGATGAAAACCCAGATGACCCAAAAACCTTCCACCTCTGGTGCTGGGCCGGCTTGTTCACGTTCACGTTCCACCTATACCAGGACGAAAGAGGAAACTATTTGGTCGTGTACAACACCCAGATGTTGCAGTGATAGTGATAGTTATTTCAAGGTCTTTGGGAAAGCAGTTCTAGTTGTACAGTGAGGGTGAATATTTCCCAGTGAAGCGGCAGTATGTACGACGTAGAAATGCGATTTTGGTAGTGTTTCATATGCTGTTCCAAGGGGAAGGAGAAACTCGGGAGCACATCCCGTGGCCCTACACCAGGGACCTGATAGTGAAGATGACAAATATGTTTACGATGGGTATGAATGATGTGAGTGAGGGGGGCAGGCAGTGGTGGTGATAGTGATGGTGGCACGACCCATGTAGCTACAGCAGCGGGCCACGTACTCCCAAAGGCTGCTGACTCTGCACAACAACAACCACCTCACCTGACCCCACACTCCCAAAACCCTTACACAACCAAAACCACAACCTGCAAAACCCAAACAACCACATTACAATATCCAAAAACCTACCAGCAGACCGCATCTGGGTTTGGCAGGAAGGTGACGAGTTTGTTCCCAGTCCCCATGACTTTGATTGAAACAAAGTGGAATAAAGCCAATCATGTCCACTTGGGGAAAACAATGCTAGTGAACTGGAATGCTTTGAGTTATTTTTCGATGAACCCCTGATGGACATCATTGTCAGGGAAACCAACACATACTGGGAATACACCATGGCAAATACAATTCTCTCACCAAGATTCATGGCTAAAACCAGTGAAAGGAGACAACTGGGGCAGAGATGTCCCTTTTTTTGCCACATAATGGTTATGCCACATGTGTATAAAGCACACTGTCACCACATACTGGGCAACAGAACACCTGATTTCAACTCCAGGTTTTAGTGACATTATAGGTGTCAATCGTTTCCTGATACTGTTATGTATGTTACACTTTTCAGACAAAACCAGGCTGACAGAACCAACAGGTTATATAAGATAAGAAATGTGTTTATGTACATGAAACAAGAGTGCTGCATGTATTTTTATCTCTTCAGGAAGCTTGTTATTGACGAGTCCTTGATTTTATTCAAAGGAAGACTCTCATTCAAGCAATATATACCAAGCAAGAGGAAACGCTTTGGTATAAAGTTATTTGTACTGTGTGATTGCAGAAGTGGTCTAGTTTTGGATATCATTGTGTACACTGGCAATAATACTTTGAGAGATACAATGAAGTTATTGGGTATCTCTGGTGATGTGGTTAGAACAATGATGGAACCATATCTTGGTGAGGGGCATATGTTGTTCGCTGATAACTGGTACACAAGCTCCTTACTCAGTGATTTCTTGCGAGTGAACTTGACAGATGTGTGTGGCACAGTGCGTGGTAATTGTAAACATATGCCAAGGTTCAACGCTGGCACTCGCAGAGGTGAGGTGCAAGCCTTTGCTGCCAATGACATCATTGCATTTCGGTGGCATGACAAATGTGATGTCACATTGTTGACATCAGTTCACCAAAACGAAATGGCACACAGTGGCAGGCACAACAGAGAGACCAATGAACCCATTCTAAAAACCTGCAGTGTCATGGACTACAACCTCAATATTGCGCTTAGTGGGCAATGTGACATGCGATTTTGGGGTTTTCTGATTGTGTACGCAAGAGTTAAAGTGGTATATAAAATTTTTTTTCCATCTTGTTGATATCTCCATGCTAAATGCTTATAACATATTTCAAGTTGAAGACCAACAAAACACCAAAATAAAGGTGAATTTTGTTTTGTCAGTAATCAGACAAATAATCGCAAAAGTACCAAGGAGCAACACCTGCAATAGACCAGCGCCCACGAAATTACCAACACAAAGCCATCTCGTTTCAGGCCTGGTGATCACTACCCCTTTCAACTGCCTCCTACTACTGCCAAGAAAAATGCTCAGAAAAGGTGTTATGTATGTACACATGCCACAAATGCCCACAAACACGCAGAGACACTCGTTTTTTTGTGTGAGGGAGTGTCAAGTGCCCCTCTGCATATACCCATGTTTCAAAGAGTTCCACAAGCAGCAGCAGTTCTAGGAACATGTTCAGTGACTGTACATATGTATATATATTTGGAACAATAGTAATAAACATTGTTTTGTGTTGTTTGTTTTGTGTAAACAAATTGTATACACAAACAATAGTGATAAAGTTTGTTCAGGTATTGTGTTGTAAACAATGAGTGGTATATTTGAACAATGCACCTTACATTGGTCTCACAGGCCACATAAGTTACTTGGAAAAGAAAATATTGGAAAATACAAGAAACTTTTTGAATTAGAGTAAATAAAAGAATACCGGGTGGGCGGCAGTCACCGCTGTTGCCATACGCACCTCACTTTCTGCAAACTTTGCAGCTTTATATCTCGGTAAGTACTGATGGCAAATTTTTTTTTTTTTAGGCTTAAAACACACAGAAAAATAATCCTAACATTTTCATAAGAAAAAATAATTTTTTTTTTCGAATATTTTGCGACATAGGATGACAGCCTATAGAGGCAGGTGCCAGAAGTCGCCAGAAACTTACCACAGGTCAGCTGTTTTTTAAAAATTTTCCCTGGACGCTAGTGTACTCGCATAAAATTTCTAATGATACCAGTGAATAGCAAAATACAGTGTTGTAGTAGCAACAAAACCAGTATTATAATGGTACTTAGTGGAGTGGAGTGACTTTCATTAGTTTCTTTTTTCTTGAAATACCAGACATATACTGTGTATTTCATATAACCTGTAGTTGCCAGCGGTCGCAATATACACAACGGGGAAGCAATTATTACTACAGAAAAAGCGTCCTTCCTCCAAAATTGCACCAGTCAAAAAATAGTGATAATATAGCATTTATTGTGGTGGAGCGGAAAAAAAAAAAATAGAAAAGCTAGATACAGCGATTGATAAACAAGGGTGGAGGTCGACCGTTCTCATTGTAGGAGTCCAGCATCACCGGCTCTTCAACACGCAAGTTATACTTTGTATCAATCAAATCACATATTTATCGGGTAGATAATTTCCAGTAGATCCTTCATGTGTTTTGCTCAAATCACCGACCCGTATGGTTTAAATAAGTGACCCACTGATCAGATCAGATACACTGGTCCGAACCCTTGATGGTCCGAACCCTTGACTGGTCCCAACCCTGGACTGGTTTCAAACGGTTTCGTTGTGCACTACCCAGGCGTTATTAATAGAATATTCAAGAGGTTGCTAGTAGAATTGCAGTAAATCAACCATTCAAATCATTATGAAGCTGTGTGTAGTCTGTGGGCAGTCAAACAAACAGCCTTCCCCATGCATAAATTGTCATTTTTGTGGAAATTTGGGGTCACGCCCTTTGTGCAGATATCCAAGAACTAGCTACAAGCAGTATTAAAACAGGGAAGTGTTTTTGGTATGCCCAAATGAGATAAATCTGTGGACTAAAATCACAAGGGTATTAAAAGAGGTCAACATCAAAGCTGCTTTCATAGAAAACCTGGAAGCTTTCTACAACAGATGGGAACATAAAAAGTCTGGGCTGAATGGTACTGCCCTTGAATACTGGCCATGTAGTCAGAAACTGTAAGGCTGGAGATGATGTCCTGGTAGTCAGTAAATGGGGGGCTGATAGTGCTGCCCTGGGAGACAGAAATGGTGAAGCTGGAGGTGCTGCCCTGGGAGACAGTAATGATGAAGCGGGAAAGGTGCTGTCCTGGAAAACAGTAATGGTGAAAGCTGGAGATGCTGTCCTGGGAGACAGTAAATGGGGAAGCTGGAGATGCTGTCCTGGGAGCCCAGTAATGGTGAAGCTGGAGATTTTGTCCAGGTAGTCGGGAATTATACGCAGGAAGGAATAATATAAATGAACTCATGGGGGACAGGAGCCATAGTAGGGAAACAAGTGTAGTCAAAGAAAGATAAAACCAATATTGCAAAACTAGAAATACCGCAGGAAATAGGAAACGAGGACTCCACTAGCAATAGTGAGGATATATTACCAAAAACAACTGGTGGGAGCTCCATTGTTGGTGCTAGGGAGGATAGAAGTAAGACAGGGAAACATGCACCAACGGGGAATAACGTCACAGAAACCCAAGGCAAACAGAAACCAAGCCTGTGCCCATACTATGCACTGGGTATCTGCTGGCATGGGAAATCTGGAAAAACAGATCGGACGTGCAACATGACCACCCTAGAAAAATGCCATGCCCATATGACAACAGGAAAAATGCAAACTCCCTTCCTGTAAGCTTTTTAAACCCTGAACTGTGTACCTCTTCAGTACAAAAAAAGGGACTGTGCTAAACTTAAATTGCCAGGCATTACCATCTAAAGGGACAAAAAGATACAAAACATCCAGGCCATGGGAAAACCTGGTAGTCACAGCCACTCAAGAGGGAGAGGTTTTTTAGTGCCAGGAAGGAAAAAAAACTGGCAGGAAAGGGCAGAAATCGTACACCAAATCCAGTCATTCCTGGAGTGGAACCACAGTCAATGGCCTCCACTCCAAACCAACAGATACAGATACTAATGCCGGAAAAAAATCCCCCCCCAGTACCAACAATTACCACCAGTCCGATAACATTCTTCTTTGCAAATATACAGGGTCTAAAGCCAGCAACAAACAACAAAATACCTTTCATCCGTGGACTGCTTGCAGAGGCAAAGGTAATGTTCGCGGCTTTCACTGAGACCCACATAAAGGATCACTTGGACAACAAAATATGGATCCCAGGTTACAGCCTATTACAATGTGACAGAGTGAACAGGCAAAAGGGGGGGTTGGCCTGTACATTGCAGAGTCACTTTTTTTTCACAGAACTGTTTAAATGCCTCAAATGATGTAGTGGAAGTTTTAGCAGTAAAGGTCGAGAACCTAAACCTAGTCATTGTGGTAGTCTACCAAGCCTCCGGGTGCAACATCCCAGCAATTCCAGGAACAGCTGTTAAAAATTGACCACTGTCTGGAAAACCTTCCAGCTCCTGCACCCAACATCTTGCCCTGGGGATTTCAACTTAAGGCACCTAAAATTTGGGGGAATAAGCAAATAATATTGTTGCAGTAATAACACCAGGAGGCAGCTCTGATGAAAAACTCACACTCACGCGAGCTTTTTAAAACATTTCACAAAAATTCAATTTAAAACCAGCAAATAATAGAGCCTACTAGACTGGAGAATACACTAGACCTCATCTTCACTAACAATGATGATCTGATAAGAAATGTTTACCATATCAAAAACAATATACTCAGATCACAACATAATTGAGGTTCAGTCATGTATGCGTGGAGCCCCAAACCGACATAATGAGATTAGTCACGAGGGAGCATTCACCAAATTCAACTTCAATAACAAAAACATAAAGTGGGACCAAGTAAACCAAGTCCTAACCGATATAAGCTGGGAAGATATACTAAGCAACACAGACCCCAACTTATGCCTAGAACAGATTAAAATCGGGTGGCACTCGATGTATGCACAAGGCTTATTCCTCTAAGAAAAAGGAGGAGTAGATGTAAAACAGAAAGAGACAGGCGCTCCTTTACAGGGGAAAGGAAAAAAAATACAGAGTGGCTAAAAGAGGTCCATATATCTGAATGGTAGGGAGACAATGGTCAGAGAAATAGCAAGCATCGAACTTAAGCTAAAAAGAATCCCTTAGGAGTCAGGAATCGCGGGAAGAACTAAAAGCCATAAATGAAATCGAAAAAAACCCAAAGTATTTCTTCTCCTATGCCAAACAAAATCGAGAACAACGTCCAGTATTGGGCCCCTACTTAAACAAGAGGGTCCTAACACAGATGACAGCAAGGAAATGAGTGAGCTACTCAAGTCCCAATATGACTCAGTTTTTTAGCAAGCCGCTAACCAGACTGAGAGTCGAAGATCAAAATGAATTTTTTATGAGAGAGCCACAAAATTTGATTAACACAAGCCTATCCGATGTTATCCTGATGCCAAATGACTTCGAACAGGCGATAAATGACATGCCCATTGCACTCGCCCCAGGGCCAGACTCATGGAACTCTGTGTTCATCAAAAACTGCAAGAAGCCCCTATCACGAGCCTTTTCCATCCTATTGGAGAGGGAGCATGGACACCCGGGGGTCGTCCCACAGTTACTAAAAACAACAGACATAGCCCACTCCACAAAGGGGGCAGTAAAGCAACAGCAAAGAACTACAGACCAATAGCACTAACATTTCCCCTATCATAAAAATCTTTGAAAGGGTCCTAAGAAGCAGATCACACCCATCTAGAAACCATCAGTTACACAACCCAGGGCAACATGGGTTTTTGAACAGGTCGCTCCTGTCTGTCTCAACTATTGATCACTTACAAGGTCCTAAAATGCACTAAAGACAAAGAATGCAGATGTAAAATATACAGACTTTGCAAAAGCCTTCAACAAGTGTGACCATGGCGTAATAGTGCACAAAAAGCGTGCTAAAGGAAATAACAGGAAAAGTCGGTCGATGGATCTATAATTTCCTCACTAACAGAACACAGAGAGTAGTCGTCAACAGAGTAAAGTCCGAGGCAGCTACTGTGGAAAAGCTCTGTTCCACAAGCACAGTACTCGCTCCCATCTTGTTCCCCATCCTCATATCCGACATAGACAAGGATGTCAGCCACAGCACCGTGTCTTCCTTTGCAGATGACACCCGAATCTGCCTTTGACAGTGTCTTCCTTTGCAGGACACTGCAAAGCTCCAGGCGGACATCAACCAAATCTTTCAGTGGGCTGCAGAAAACAATATGAAGTTTTCAATGATGAAAAATTTCAATTACTCAGATATGGTAAACATGAGGAAATTAAATCTTCATCAAGTACAAAACAAATTCTGGCCACAAATAGAGTGAAACACCAACGTCAAAGCCCTGGGAGTGATCATTTTCGGAGGATCTCACCTTCAAGAACCATAACATTGTATCAATCGCATCTGCTAGAAAAATGACAGGATGGATAATGAGAACCTTCAAAACTAGGGACGCCAAGCCCATGATGACACTCTTCAGGTCACTTGTTCTATCTAGGCTGGAATATTGCTGCACACAAACAGCACCTTTCAAGGAAAGGTGAATTTGGGCCGACCTAGAAAATGTACAGAGAACTTTCACGGCGCGAAATAACGGAGATAAAACACCTCAATTATTGGGAGCGCTTGAGGTTCCTAACCTGTATTCCCTGGAACTCAGGAGGGAGAGATACATGATTATATACCCCTGGAAAATCCTAGAGGGACAGTACCGAACTTGCACACAAAAATCACTCACTACGAAAGCAAAAGACTTGGCAGACAATGCACCATCCCCCCAATGAAAAGCAGGGTGTCACTAGCACTTTTAAGAGACCATACAGAAAGTGTCAGGGGCCCAAGACTGTTTCAACTGCCCCCCAGAAACCATTAAGGGGGATTACCAACCAGCCCCCTGGCAGTCTTCAAGCTGGCACTGGACAAGCACCAAAAAGTCAGTTCCGGATCAGCCGGGCTGTGGCTCATACGTTGGTTTGGGGTGCAGCCAGCAGCAACACCCTGGTTGATCAGGCTCTGATCCACCAGGAGGCCTGGTCACAGACCGGGCCGCGGGGGCGTTGACCCCCGGAACTCTCTCCAGGTCTCCAGGTAAACAGTTTCAGAAAGGGGCCTGCGACAGTCAAAGGGTTAACTCTGTTGTTAATATAGACATTTCCATTATTCCATCAATGATATTTTTTTCAAAGTTATAAAGAAACACATTACATAACACATAAACATGATACATACATCCACAGTATAAAAATTGACATAAATATGAGATGTGTTTATAAGCAGCTTTTAGAAGTGTCAGAAGAATTACGTTTTCTCTAGTCCAACACCAGTTACTGGGGGATAACTGTAGAAAAATTTTCCCTTTCATATTGCCTTCACTTTTATCTATAGCTGTTCACAGCCTTGTGGGTTTAGCACCTTTTTTATTATGTGATAATATCATCATCATCTTCACTCTAAAACTGGTGTGTTCCCTTGAGAATGGGTGTTGCTGTTTATTTATTCTTCTGTTCTAACTTGTACACAATGTAAGAGTATTTGAAATTGTGAGGTAATTATTATAATAAAAAAAAATATTGTGAGGTTAAAAGTTTCAGACTCTTACAAACGTACATGCACTGCCCTAAAAAAACTAAACAGATGGTTGCAAAGAGACTGATCATGTCCCTGGCTAACACCCAGCATCCTCAAATCCATAAATACAAAGCACCTATACGAAAAAGAGTACGAATGGACCACATAACCAGAGACCAAAAAAAAACGTTACTCGTCAATCCTAACCAGCCTAAAAAAAAGGGCTAAAAAATTGTATTATGAGAACAGATTATCCAACTTATGAGGTGACATAAAAAAGACCTGGAAAACCCTATCGGAAATACTAGGAACAAAAGAGATAACACAAAAAAAAGGGAAAGTTGAATTAACAAAACCAGATGGGAACCCCAATTCCCCCCCTACTGAAACAGCAAACAGACTCAATGATTTCTTCTCCACTATAGGGAAAAAAACCCCGCCAATAAAATCCCGAAATCCCGATACCCCACCCAATGACTACCTCATGGCAACTACCCAACACACTGTTCCCAGCTCCGACTAAAACCCAACTGAAGCCTCCCTTATTATCAACAAACTTAAAAAAACAAGGCAGGAGATTTAAATACCTTACCAACCACTATATACAAAAAAGTGTCACAGGGGCTATCACCAATCATTGCAACACTCTTTAACAAATTCATTGAATCCTCTACCTTTCCTACAGTTCTCAAAATAGCAAGGGTCACCCCGATCCATAAAGGAGGAGACCACTCAGACTTGAATAACTATAGGCCAATATCCAACTAACACCCTCTCTCTAAATCTTTGAAAAATTAATCCATTTCCCTCAACCCCTGTCAGTTTGGATTCAGGCCTAATAAAAATACTAATGATGCTATTATCCACATGCTAGAACATATTTATACAGCAATAGAGGAAAAAAGAAGTCCCACTGGGGATCTTCATTGACTTACATAAAGCTTTCAATACAGTTGACCACGACTTGCTCCACATAAAATTGTCGCGCAATGGTATTAGAGGACACTCCCTCGACTACTTAAAGTCATACCTCAGCAACAGAAGCCAATATGTGTACACAAATGGGGCAAACTCTTCCTCACAGCCAATTACAGTTTGGTGTCCCACAAGGAAGTGTCCTAGGCCCTCTTCTTTTCTCATATAATAAATTACCTACCAAATGCATCGCAACTACTCAAACCCACACTATTTGCAGATGACACTACATACGTCTACTCTCACCCGAGCCCAGTCATGCTAGCCAATACTGTAAAAACTGGCTTACAGAAAATATCAACCTGGATGAGGACCAACAAACTTACTCTAAACATTGACAAAACCTATACATTCAGTTTGGTAACAGAGCTGCAGATGTGTCTCTTAACATAATGATAAATGGATCACCTATCACAAAACTCACAGAGGGAAAATTCCTAGGAATCCACCTTGATAATAGACTCAAATTTCAAACACGTATACAACAAATTTCCAAAAACAATTCAAGACCGTAGGCATACTATCGAAGATACGGTACTATGTTCCACAGTCAGCCCTCCTGGCCCTATATCACTCACTTATTTACCCCTATCTCACCTAAGAATTTGTGCATGGGGCTCAACAACAATAAACCATCTCAGACCACTAATCACCCAACAAAAGGCTGCAGTCAGAATGATAACAAATTCCCACTACAGACAGCACACTCCACCAATATTCAAAACTCTAAACCTACTCACAATACAAACATCCATACTTATTATTGCACCTACTACATACATAGAACACTTAACTCTGACATAAACCCTCCCTTCAAACATCTCCTTACCAACCTCAACAGAACACATGACCATAACACAAGACAGATCTCTCTTTGATGTTCCTCGTGTCCATCGCACGCTATGCAAAAACTCAATGCACATAAAAGGCTCTAAAATCTGGAATTCATTACCTGTGAACATAAAAGAAACACTATTTATAAATTCAAGTCTCTTCTCAAAAATCACTTACTCACCCACAACTATATAAATACAGAATTACCTAACAGAATACTCCATTCTACTGATTACACAGCAACACAGTAAATGACCATATGGCCTGTCTTTCTAATACTCATTTGTACTAAATCGTTATCTGTTTTACAGAATACTCCATTCTACTGATTACACAGCAACACAGTAAATGACCACATGACCTGTCTTTGTAATACTCATTTGTACTAAATTGTTATCTGTTTTACAATAATTTTTGTACCACTGAATATATCATTGCTTAGTTAAACTTAAGTTAATTTTAAGCCTGCCCATTATGCTCTGCATACAAGGGGCTTTGGCATGCTGCACTTTAAAAATTGTATTCCTTGTGCTTCTCTGTATCATGTTCAGATTAAATAAAGAAATAAATAAATACTGATTGTACAGCAATGCATGCAACCATACGACCTGTTTCTGTAATACTCATTTGTGCTTGTTATCTGTTTACAATAATGTTTTACCACTGAATACTTCATTGCTTAGTTAATCTTAAGTTAATTTTAAGCTTGCCCGTAATGCTATGCATTCACGTGGCGTTGGCATGCTGCATTTAACTGTATTCTTTTGTACTTCTCTGTATCATGTTCAAATTAATAAATAAATAAATAAATAAATATATGAACTAAAATTGGACACACATTAACCCCGTAACTGTCAAAAGTGATCTACATTTATCCCCAGTGCTCCCAAAAATTTTGAAAAATAATTTTTTTTTTTAAGAAAGGGGGCATTTTTTACTAAATAATGTAAAAAAAAAAAAAAAATTTGTCAGTACAGGGTCTGGC
>NW_026466027.1:0-13585 GCF_026875155.1 Cherax quadricarinatus
CTTAAAGCCAAACATGAGGCCTTAAGCGTATTGATAATTTAGTACACAGCACCACTCGCAAATTATTTACGCTGATGGTTCTTTCCCCAATCCACTGGTGCAGCTGGTAGTCCCTGCTGTTGTGACAGAGTGATGGCTCTCATAAAGAAATTGGAGCACGCATCAATAATTGGGCCTTTTACCCTTCAGACAAAACTGTTTGCCATACTCCTTGCACTGAAATGCATCTATGTATCAAAGATTGACATTTTAAAATTGTAACTGATTCTCTGTCATCCATAAATGCTCTCAACTCATTAAGCATAAATTGTGGCATGCTTGTGTCAGACCCAGACACGGTATGGTAGGATTGTGGAACAGTGGAGTCAGAGTGCACATGCTGTGGATTCCATCTCACATTGGTCTTCAGTGCATGATAGAACTGATAAATTGGCTAAGCTGTATGCTTTCAAAGAGGGAGTAGATTACAATCTTGGCTTGTCAGGTAGTAGTTTGAGAACAATAATACAAAAAGAACTTAACTGAATTTTATGGACTTAATGGCTCAGGAGATTGACACCAGTGAGTCCATCTATCATCACTCTATCATGCAGGAGGAGCCACATGTCTATGGTGCATCCAACAAAATAAGCAGACTCTTGGAGGGTCACTACTGCCCGGCTCCGGCGGGTTACAAGTATTTTTTGGCAGGTTAAATCACCACCACCAGATGTAGACCAAACGAAATATAAACTTTCCCAGATGGACTATTGTCACACCCTGCGTCATTATGTCTGGAGTGTGAAAAATTAATGAATTTAGAAACAACTCACTCAAAATGTTCAAGAAATGGCAAAATATTTTATCCACATGGTATTTTGCAGACCATTCTGGAGAAATACCCTGACTTTGCTAGCTGTAAATAAACATTACCACATGTTGGGGATGTGTGCATTGTGCATGGTGTGTGTGTGTGTGTGTTTGTGTTTGTGTTTGTGTGTGTGTGTGTGTGTGTGTGTGGGGTGTGTTGTGTGTGTGTGTGTGTGTGTGTGTGTGTGTGTGTGTGTGCATTCACCTAGTTGAGATTGCAGGGGTCGAGTCCAAGCTCCTGTGTGTTTTACCTGGAGAGAGTTTCCGGGGGTCAACGCCCCCGGGCCCGGTCTGTGACCAGGCCTCCTGGGGGATCAGAGCATGATCAACGAGCCACAGCCTGGGGATCAGGAATGACTTTAGGTGCTTGTCAGTGCTTGTGTGTGTGTTGTGTGTGTGTGTGTGTGTGTGTGTGTGTTGTGTGTGTGTGTGTGTGACGTGTGTGTGTTTGTGTGTGTGTTTGTGTGTGCGTGTGTATGGTGTAAGAGTGTGTATATGTGTATGAGTGGTGTGTATGTGTGTACTCACCGATTTGTACTCAACCTATTTGTGGTTGATCGGGTTCGAGTCTTAGCTACTGGACCCGCCTCTTCACCGGTTGCTCTTCACCGGTATGAAGTGTGTGCGTGTGTGTGGCTGAGATTGTGTTGTGTGTCAGTGTGTGTGTGGTGAGTGTGTGTGTGTGTGGTGTGTGTGTGAGTTTATGTGTGTGTGGTCTGTGTGTGTGTGCGTGTGTATGTGTGTGTGTGTGTGTGGTGTGTGAGTTTATGTGTGTGTGTGTTTGTGTGTGTTTGTGTGTGTGTGTGTGTGTGTGTGCTGTGTGTGTGTGTGTGTGTGTGGTGTGTGGTGTGTGTGTGTGTGTGTGTGGGTGTGTGTGTGTGTGTGTGTGTGGTGGTATGTGTGTGTGTGTGTGTGTGTGTGTGTGACTCAACAATCAATATTTGCACTAAAAACTCATTTACAGTTGTGACCGGGTGTGGAAGTGTTAATGCTATTACACTATAATTTGTTCTTGTTTGTAGCCATTTATAAACGTAAGTAACCATTCTTACAGGTATTCATGTACCTTTGTAACCTTGTGAGTCATTACCTTGTACCTAGTTCAGCCATCCAAACTTTGGGGCCCAGTCCATGGATCCATTACGTACCTCTATAATCTGTTAAATACATTTATAACTTGTAAAGATTGTGACTAGACCTACCGGAGTTCATTACTTTGTAATTTGTGGTTCATTCCTTTGTAAATTGTGAATTCATTACCTCTGTAACTTGCTCAGCTATCAAAACTTTGGAGTCCAGTCCTGGACCAATTATGTACCTTCTGTAATATTTTGACTACCGCCCACGGATGGGTATTAGGGTGCATAATAAACATATTAACTAACTAACTATCTTTTAGCTTTAAATTTAGTTTTTCTGGAAAAAAACATTCTAAACAAACCATTCGTCAGATATGCTTGGAAGAGCCTCGAATTGTCGTTATATGCCGAAAAATGTCAATTTTCGAGCAATTTTCAACAAGATTTAAAATCATATTACATATTTTTAAAAAATCATTCAAAAATTCTATGTGAAATTCAGAAATAATATTTAATAATTTCATATATCATTTTTAAAAATTCTTGGAATCAATGAAAAACTTTGATAATTGTGCTAAAAGATGTTTTACTGAATAATGTAACATTTTTAATTGGAATTAGTGCTGCAACAGAATTTTATGTAAAAGTAAACTTGAAAGTTGTTATTTTGGTGAATTTACTCTGTCAATACATATTTCAAGTGTGAAAATCTATATATTTAAGCGAGAAATAGGTTTTATGAAAGTTTTCTAAATGCAACAAATCGTCGAAATAAGCAGTAAAATATTTAACACATTTTTTCAATTTTTTTGAATATTTCAAGCATTTTTTAAATAATGTATGTAATATTCAAAAATATTTACTGAATTTCATCGATTTTGTTGTGAATTTTTTAAAAATTTGTAATATACTTTAAAATTCTTGAAAAAAAAGCTCAATATGATATTTTTTTAGCTTATTATCGAAATTTAAGTTTTTTTTTTTTTACATTTCTTGAGAAAAGCCGGGTATTTTTTTCCTTTACGTTTAAAAATATGTAATCACAAAATAATTAGAAAAAATGTCATATTTTAGCTTACTTTCAGCATAAATTGATATGAGTACAGCTGATGGTGCTTGACGTAGATTGATGTGTGAAGGCAGATTTGAATCATATTTAGTAAACAGGCTCGGAAAAAAGATCGAGGCTTCCAGAGAAAGCTTGCTGAAAGCAAGACGTGGGTGCACACCACTCCCAAAGCGGTCAGGGTTAGATTTCCATAAAACACACTGATAAGAGGACCAAGTGTATAATGGTTTTCGAAGCCCCGCGCTGACCAGAAACACTAGAGAAGGAAAAACGATCAAGTTTGTCACGATGTGGATAAATACGTATTTGTGCTAATGAATCGCTTTTAGACAAACTTTCACTCGCGAATATGCCAACATCAAACTCCGAGCAGCCCCCCAAGGGCACATAAGTGCTTATGTCTCTGTAACGTCTCAAGCACAGAATCCTCAATATCTGGTGTGAGCAAGTTGCAAGCCTCGTCGACTTTTCCATCGGTCCGATATTAGCTGAGAGGACTGGCCAGGGGACTCTGCCACGTATATTCACTCCCGCGCAGCTCAACAGACGCCTTATACATTGCATGGGATAGACCTCCTCAACGTCGATGTTATAAGTGTCAACGCATGGGGCCACATTGCAGGAAATGCCCAACTAAGTCACACGGTGTGCAATGTGTGCCAATGCTATCCTTCTGAACGGTGTTATGATATGATCAAACAGGAACAGACTGTTGCTTAAAAAATGTATCAATTGTGTAAGGACCTCAGGAGGTTCACGCAGATCATACTGACTGCCAGTGTGAGGGCTGATCGCATCGCAAGCCAAACGCACTTCACCTGTACCCTCATTATGACCTCACCAGGACTTCCAGGTACCTCGAGTATGAAGACTGGCTCATGCCTGCCTCAGACAATGGGGTTGAGCACCTCACATGGGGAGCACGTCAACAGACCCCCATCACGTTCGGGCTGTCTTACAAGCCTAGCGAGTCAGCTGACAGTCAGCCAACGAGTCAGCTGACGGGATTCACGTTCAGGATGTTCAAGTCTAGCTCTGTGGTATACACCTGATGTCGCGCATAAAAAGTATGGAAACACAACAATTTCTCTGAAAACAACAACTTGAACAACACAAGGAAGATGTGTAGAGTGTACCAATAACAGATTGTCACAATATTGTGGAAAGCAAGTATTAGGTTGCTGAACAAGGATGGTGGAGGTATCTTAATTACAGTAATGACGAATATAATACTTGTGTTGTAATATAGTGAGCATAATTATGTTTAAAGGCTATGGGTCAATGATGTTAGTAATAATTGATGCCCGTACCCCCCCCCTAATGGAAGTTGTTTGTAAGAGTGTGAGAGGGCCATGGAGTCTTATAATGTTTGTAATAGTGATGAGCCGTATTAAGTGGAGGTGAAGAGTGTGATGAGAGCGGTTGTGTCTATAATGTTGTAATAGTGATGAGCGTATATAAGTGGTGGTGCAGAGTGTGATGTGGTTAACCACATAGACATTAATGTTGAATACAATACTGTTGATAATGTAATGAACACAATGTTGGGTTAGTGGCGCTGGTTGATGACAGTTGTTAGTGTTGCGTTGTAATGTTAGTGGAGGCGGGAATGTGAGTGGTGGTGTCACCTATCATAACATTCACACATAACAGCGTCATGCTCTGGGTTTACGAAGACTCACACGAGGCCTTACAACTGGAGGTGCACTTAAACAAATCATGGAGAAGGGTAGCTGAGACATTGATAAGGTCTGCTATTATTTGAACAATTTTTTCATTATGCTGAGAAACTCAGATGATCCCAGGACTACTATAATGCGAACAAAAACTCGTATAAACTTTCTATATTAAGCATGGAATATTGCATCTCGTTAGAAAAAAGAATTCTGATCTTCATCATAAAGTAACCACCGAACCAGTGATGTTGTAAGTCTACAAGAGTGCAGGTCCCATGAAAAATCCCAACCCCCTTAAATTTCCATCTTGTTGCATAGAACCTCAATCTACTAACTCTTGGGTTCTATATATTAAAAATCGCTTCCCCAACAACTTCTTGCACACAAGAAAAAACAGAGGGGCTACAATATCACGGTGATTAGATTATTGATATAGGGATCTCTGCTCTCAACATATTTTACTTGTTGGCTCATGCTGATAAATTTAATTATTTGGAGCTCCCAACTTGTGATTTTCTTGAGCCTACTTTATTATTGGCGATTACAATGCGAGAACAAATGCATTGGGAAACTCACAGTTGGTAACTCATTATTCGGAATCAACTGTTGTCACTCTTAAACAGTCATGATAATGTCAAATTTTGGGGTTAAGGTGACCTTGAAACCTCACACATATCTATGGAGGCGTCCTTGATCTGTGCCTGGGCTTTAACATTATTCTTGCCAGCTGTGAGTCTTCCATTGTAACAGATATAGCGTCTGATCATTTCCCTGGCTAACCTCACTAGAATATTGGTAATACTATCCTGTTCCTGGTGGGATATTCAAACGGAAACGTTTTACTGTTCCCACTATCAGCATGATGACTTTGTTGCAATGTGACTGACGGGTATAATCCTATGAGTGTTCGTTTGTAGAGACCTTTAAAAAATGATCTTAGTGAGCAGTATTCAGAATTACTTAGAGCGTCCACTACAACTTATTGGTACTCTAAAACCTAAACAAACTTCCATAATATAGTACCTACTTCAAAACCATACTTATTACAATGATTATAAACTTCGTTACACTGGAAACGTACCTGCTGCAGACTAGCTGCCCTAATGAAAACATCGTACCCCTGGAATGCTGAGCTCTTCCAATGCCCTTGCTGCCTGCCAGAGTGCGTATGGACAGGCTGAGGCAAACAGACTGGAAAAATTAGTCAACGGTCTTAATGTCACACCCCCACTTAGCCGGGAGCATGGAGGGACATAAATAGAAACTAAGGGTAACAGAACTGTGCAGATCGCGCACCCTCTCCCTTACATTGGGTTGCTAAATCAGATATGATAATCTTCCCTAGTACCACACAGGGAAAATGAAATAAAACAAATATGATGCAAGGAGAGACTTGTTTGCTTTATGCTCAAGCAAGGTCAGATGATTGCAAACATTCTTTTCACTAATTATGAACTTGATGCAGCACTAACTAGGGAACTCCACGTCGCCTGGTGAGGATTGGTATTACTTACAAACATACTCAGAGTGCTGTGTCGAGAGTACCAGGTAATCCATTACGTGAATTATATAACATGAGCTATGTAACTGGGGAGCTCCCTCAATCTTGGGGGGGGGGTGGGGGACCAACAGCCCTCATCATTCCAATTCCTAAGCCCAATCAACCAAAATTGCTTTTCGTCCAATTTTTGTCTCCCCGGTACATGGTTTCATGCATGGAAGGTGCGTGCAATCATTGCATAGCCCCATTATCTCACTCTGCCACACTGACAGCTCATACACTACCTTCCTTGGACCTTAAATCCGCTTTCGATGTAGCCACCGACATGTAATCCATTAGTGAACTTGCCAGAAAATGGATGGTGGAGGCTGGCTTCTCGCGGATTAAAGGCTACCTGTCAAACAGAAAATCGTCTGTTGTTGTTCAGGGACATAGAAGTGTAACTAAAGACTTTGAAATTAGGAACACACAGGGAGGTGTGCTCAGTCCCACACTGTTCAATATTGTAATTAATGCATTACTTAATGCTATGCCTAGTCAGCCCCATCATTATGTGAGCTCAGTGCTTGCCTCGTCATGATATAATGATTCACACCACGGATTCTCCCAATTACCCAAACATTCTTAATCATGTACTGCCTCGTGTCAGGGACCTGGGGTTATAAATCTCTATGATTAAACAAAGATCAATCAAAGGCGTCTCCTCGAAAGAGAGGCACAGTTCGTCAGATCCAGGTGCATGATGGGTCTTCTTCTAGAAGAAGGAAGCAGATAAAGGTATATAGGCTTTGAGGTTCCACTAATTGGACCTGTTGTAATATGAATTTGTCGCAATACAGAAAGACTAAGAGACACTTAGAGTTGTGGATGGGTTTCTCCCAGGTATGGTGCTAATGTTAAAATTGTGAAAAATGATGTATCTTGTCATATTAGTTCATTGGTTGATTATTGCTGCGCAACTACTTGCTCTTGAGTCTGACTGTAAGCTTGGAGGGATGGAAGAAAACTGCAGACGAAGCAATGAGGATCATTTGAGGATTGCCCTCGTTACTGCCAAAATTTTAAATATGCAAAAAGAACTGATATTCCAAGCATCAGAGATCGTTGTTACTGAAAGATATATTTAATTGGGTTAGTATGTCAGGCAAGCCGACGCTTCAAAACTTGCACAGAAGCCTCCAAACTTTCCTCAGCACTGTGGAACACTCCTCCAGATGGATCAAAAAAACGTATCCGACTCTGCATGAATCAGATACGTGATCTATGTTAAAGTAAGGCAACAGCGGACTTTCTCCGCTCCAGGAATAGGTATATTACCCCATTCCAAACTACTTCCTCATTTCCCCCTAACTAATTCTTAAATCACACCTAAACTTCGCCTTGAGCAAAACATGAGGCCTTAAGCTGTAATGATATTAGTCACACAGCACACACTCTCGCAAATTATTTACGCTGTGGTTCAGTTCAACCAAACCACTGGTGCAGTGGTAGTGCTGCTGTTGTGTACAGAGTGATGGCTTCTATAAAGAATTGGGAGCACGCATCAATAATTGGGCTATACCCTTCAGACAAAATGTTTGCCTACTCCTTGAACTGAAAAAAGATCTATGTATCAAAGATTGACAGTTTAATTGTAACTGATTCTCTTGTCATCCATAAATGTATCAAAACTCATTACAGCATAAATTGTGGCATGCTGTGTCTGTCCCAGACAATGGTATGGAAGGATTTGGACGTGGGAGTCAGAGTGGCAAATGCAGAGGATTCCATCTCACATTTGTCTTCAGATGCATGATAGAAATGATAATTGGCTAAGGCTGTATGCTTTCAAGATTATTGTGAGGGAGTAGATTACATTCTTGGCTTGTAGAAGTAGTAGTTTGAGTACAATAATACGAATATGAACTTCAACTGAATTTTATGGACTTAATGCTCCAGGGAGATTGACTCAGTGAGTCATCTATCATCACTCTATCATGCAGGAGGAGCCACATGTCTATGGTGCATCCAAAAAATAAGCAGTCTCTAGGATGTCACTACTGCCGGCTCGGCCGGGTTACAAGTATCTTTGGAGGTTAAATACCACCACCATATGTAGACCAAACGAAATATAAACTTTGCCAGATGGAATATTGTCACACCCTGCGTAATTATGTACTGGAGTGTGATAAATTAATGAATTAGAAACAACTCACTCAGAAATGTCAAAGAAATGGCAAAATATTTTATCCACGTGGTATATGCAAGACATTCTGGAGGAAATACCCGACTTTGCAAGCTGTAAATAAAGCATTACACATGTGTGGATAGTGTGGCATGGTGTGCATGTGCGTGTGTGTAGTGTGTGTTTGTGTTTGTGTGTGAGTGTGTGTGTGTGTGTGTGTGTGTGTTTGTGTGGAAGTGATGTGTGTGTGTGAGTCTGGTCTGTGTGTTGCATTCACTAGTTTAGAATGCAGGGGTCGAGTCAGTCCTGTGTGTTTACCTGGACGAGCTGACCTCCCTCTGAGGGGGTCAAACGCCCCCGTGGCCGGTCTGTGACCAATCCTCATGTGGATCGAGCCAGATCCACGAGCCAACAGCCTGCAGATAGGAACTGACTTAGGACCCCCATGACCACCCGGGTTGCCACGTGCTGTGTGTTAGAGCACCCCCCCCCCCCCCGATCCCCCCCCCCCCCCCTCACGCTCCGCCTCACTCCCCCCCGCCGTGAAATTCGCGTTACCCCCCCACCCCCCCCCCCCACCACCCCAATCAGTGCTCGTGTGTGTGTGTGTGTGTGTGTGTGTGTGTGTGTGTGTGTTGTGTGTGTTTGTGTGTGTGTTTGTGTTGAGCGTGTGTATTGTGTATGAGTGTGTATATGTGTTCGTGTGGGTGTATGTGTGTACTCACCTATTTTACTCACATATTTGTGGTGAAGGGTTCGAGTCTCTGCCTCCTGGCCCCGCCTTTCACCGCCCCCTGTTGCTCTTCCACCGGTTATGAGTGTGTGTGCGTGTGTTGTGGGATGAGATTGTGTATGTGTGTCTGTGTGTGTGTGTGTGTTTGGTGTGTTGGTGTGTGTGTTTGTGATTGTGTGTGTGCCCCCCCCCCCCCCCCCCCCCCCCCCCTTATGTGTGTGTGGAGTTTATGTGTGTGTTGTGTTGTCTGTGTGTGTGTGCGTTGTGTGTGTGTGTGTGTTTGTGTGTGTGAGTGTGGGTCGTGTGTTATGAGTGTGTGTGTTTGTCTGTGTGTGTGTGTGTGTGTGTGTGTGTTGTCTGTGTGTTGTGTGTGTGTGTGTGTGTGTGGATGGTGTGTGTGTGTGTGTGTGTGTGTGTGTGTTGAGTGTGTTGTGAATCAACAATCATATTTGCAATATAACTCATTACAGTTGTGACCAGGTGTGGAAGTGTTAATTTGCTCAATTACACTATAATTTGTTCTTGATTGTTGCCATGTATAATAGTACAGTATTCATTACCTTTGTAAAATGTGAGTTCATTACCTTGTAACTAGTTCAGCCATCAATACTTTGGGGGACCAGTCCATGGATCCATTTACGTACATCTGTAATTTCTGTAATCTTTGTAACTTGTCTGAGTGTGATGGACCTTCCCGGAGTTTCTTTTCCTTTTGTAATTTGTGGATTTCATTACCTTGTAAATTGTGAATTCATTACCTCTGTAACTTGCTCAGCTATCAATACTTTGGAGTCAGTCCTGGACCAATTATGTCCCCTGTTAATATTTTGACTACCGCCCACAGGATGGGTATGGGGTGCATAATAAAATATTAAATAAACTAACTAAATTTTAGCTGAAAATTATGGTTTTTTGAAAAACGTTCTAAACAAACCAAATCGTCAAGAATGCTTTTGGAAGAGCCTCGAATTGTCGTTTATGCCGAAAATTTCATTTTCGAGCAATTTTCGACCACTTTAAAATATATTTTCATATTTTTAAAAATCATCAAAAATTTATGAAATTCGAAATATATTTAATTTTTCATATATTTTTTTTAAAAAATTCTTGAATCAATGAAAAACTTTGATAAAAGTGCTAAATGAGTTTTACTGCAATAATTAACATTTTAATGGGAATTTGTGCTGCAACTGAATTTTTTGCTAAAAGTTAAACTTGAAGATGTATTTTTGGTGAATGAAGTACTCTGTCAATACTTATTTCATGTGTGAAAATCGATATATTTAAGCGGAGAAATAAGGTTTTATGAACAGTGTTCGAATGCAACAAATCGTCGAAATATGAAGTGAAACATCATTTAAACACTTTTTTTCCAATTTTTTGAATAATTCATGCAGTTTTAAAAAATGTATGAAATTATTCAAAATTATTACTGAATTTCATCGAATTTTGTGATTTTTTAAAAATTGTAATATACTTAAATTTGAAAAAATTGCTCGATATGATATTTTTTTAGCATATATCGACATTAAAGTTTTTTATTAACTTTTCTTGAGAAAGCCGGTATTTTTTTCCTTTAGTTTATAATATGTTATCACAAAATAATTCAGAAAAATGTCATTTTTAGCTTACTTTCAGCCATTTAAAATTGATTTTGAGTATAGCTGATGGTGCTGACGTAGATGATGGTGAGCAGATTTTGAAACATATTCTAGTAAACAGGCTGGAAATAAAGAACGAGGCATCCAGAGAAGCTTGCTGAAAGCAAATTACAGTGGGAGCACACCCTCCCAAAAGCTGCAGGTTATAGATTTCCCTAACAACACTGATCAAGAGACCAAGTGTAATGGTTTTTCGAAGAGCTAGTACAGACAACCTAGAGAAAAAATGTGATCAAGTTTTGTCACGATGAGGATAAACTACGGTCTTTGTGCTAATGAATCAAGCAATTTATAGACAACTTCTCCTCGCGAATATGCCAACATCAAACTCCGAGCAGCCCCACCAAGGGCTCATAAAAGTGCTTTTTGTCATCTATAAACGCCAACAAGACTTGAATCATCAATATCTGGTGTCAGAGCAAGTTGCAAGCCCCTCGTCGATTTCCAAACGGTCCGTGATATTAGCTGAGTAGACTTGGCCAGGGACTCTGCCACGCTATATTCACTCCCGGCAGACCTAAACAGACGCTATTACATGCATTGTACAGACATCCTCAACGGTCGTTGTTTAAGTGTCAACGCTGGGCAACATTGCCAGGAAATGCCCATCTAAGTCACACTGGAGTGGCAATGTGTGCAAAATGCTCAATCTTCTGCTGAACGGTGTTATGTTGATATCAAACTGCAACGAATGTTGCTAAACAATGTATCAATTGTAAGACTATCAGGAGTACAGCGTCTATGACAGCAGTGAGAGATGCTGATCGCATCGCAGCCACCGCACTTCACCTGTACCCCTCAAGATGAGGCGCCCCCAGGACTACCTGGTACATCGAGTTGTACTGGTCATTGCCTGCCCTCAGACAATGGGGTTGATCACCCAACTGGGGGAGCACGTCAACAGACCCCATCACGTTCGGACTGTCAATACCAGCCTAGCGAGTCAGCTGACAGTCAGCCAACGAGCTCAGCTGAAAAAAACGGGACTTCAACGTCTCCAGATTGTTCCAAAGTCTTGCTCTGTGGTATACAACCTGATTGTTCGCGCATAAAAAAAAAAAGTATGGAAACATATCAATTTCTCCTGAAACAAACAACTTGAACAACACAAGGGAATAAGATGTGTAGAGTGTACAATAAAAGATTGTCACAATTTGTAAAGCAAGTATCAGGTTGCTGACGAACGTGGTGTTGGTATTATTAATTACAGTAATGCGAATATAATACTTGTCGTTGTAACTATAGTGAGCACATAATGAAGGTTATGTGTCAATGATGTTCTAGTATTAATGGATTGACCGTAATGGAAGTTGTTGTGAAGAGTGTGATGAGGGCAATGTGTCTATTATGTTAGTAATAGTGATGAGCGTAATATATGTGGAGGTGGAGAGTGTGATGTAGAGCGGTGGTGTCTCTATAATGATAAGTATAGGGATGAGCGTAATAATAAGTGGTGGTGCAGAGTGTGATGAGGTTAAACACATAGACATTAATGTTGAATACATACTGTTGATAAATGTAATGAACACAATGTTGGTAGTGGCGCTGGTGATGACAGTTGTAGTGTTGCGTGTATGTTAGTGGAGGAGGGAATGGGGGGGTGGTGTCACCTATCATACATTCAAAATAAACAGCGTCACCGGGGTTTAGAAGACCCCCACGAGCCTTACAAGGGGGTGCACTTAAAAAACCATGGAAAGGTAGCACTGTTGACTTGATAAGGTTGCTATTTTTTGAAAAATTTTTTTATTTGCTGGAAACTCAAAGACCCCAAATATTTTAATGGATCAAAACGTATAAACTTTTTATTTTAAGCGGGGAAATTGATCATTAGAAAAAACTTCCTAACTTCATCATAAAGTAAAACCAGAACCCATTGGTTTTGTCTACAAGATGCAGAGCCCCTAAAAAACCCAAACCCCCAAAATTCCATCATTTGTTGCATATAACCTAAAATCTACAACTTTGGTTCAATTTTTAAAAAAAACCCTTCCCTCAACTTCTTGCCCCAAAAAACAGGGGGGTACATTCAGGTGTTAGGATTTATATGGGGAAACTTGCTCTCAACATATTTAATTTGTATGCCCCGTGAAAATTTTAAAATTTTTTGGAACCCCAATTTGTCTTTTCTGGGCCACTTTATTTTTGGCGATTCAAGCGAGACAAAAAGCATTGGAAATCACAGTTTGGTAATCTAATGGCAATCAATTTTCACTTTTAAAACAGCATGTTAACCCAAAAATTGTAGGTGATTGAACCCCACTATCTATGGAGGCGCCCTTGACTGTCCCGGGGCTTAACATTATTTTTTATGCCACTGTGGTTTCCTTTTGTAACAGATATAGGTTTGATTTTTCCCCCTAGGCTAACTTCCCCTAGTTTTGGGTAATACTACCCTTTCGGTGGAATTCAAAGGGAAACGTTTTAATGTTCCCACGATCACATGATGTTTTTGTTGCACATGTATGATGGTTAATTCTATGAGTGTTCCCCCTGTAAGACCCTTTTAAAAAGATCTTTTGGCGTATTTAGAACACTTAGAGCCGCCACTGAACCTCTTGGTATTAAAAACCCAAAAAAACTTCCTAATAAAACTACCTCCCTTTAAAAAAACCCAAATTTTAAATGATTCTAAAATTCGTACACTGAACGTAAATGCTCGCAGACTAGGGCCCAGCCTATAGAAAATCGTACCCCCAAAGCTGAGGGTCTTCCAAAATGCCCTTGCTGCTGCCCGAGGGTATACAAGCGGGCAACCGAGGAAAAATTTGTCAAAAGGTCTTTAATGCTCACACCCTTGCCCCCGGGGGTGGAGGGGCATAAATAGAATTTAAGGGTAAAAAAGGGGGAAAA
>NW_026466028.1:0-12693 GCF_026875155.1 Cherax quadricarinatus
ATTTTTAATTTAATTTCAAAGGACTCCTTGTCTTTACAACGATAATTGCCCTTCTCTTCAAATTGCCAATGACTAAACAAAATCAAGTTATCCAAAGGAAAAACTTTTCATAAAAATTTGATATATAAAAGATATCTTGTACAAGTCAGTATTCAATTTAATTCAGATGAGATAGACTATCCATCTTAGTTGTTCCAATCAATGCAGAGAGACTGTTCTTAAAATGGCTCATGCCTGCCAGTGGCTGGACATTTCTCGCATCGTAAACTTTAATTAAAATTAGGAAACCTAAGCTTTATCATATCAACATCCTTAAGAAATATTACCGAAGAAATTCGGTTAACTGCCTTAACAACTTTGACTTTATTTTTCACCACACAAACTTGATAAGACAACTGAAAAATGTAAAGTGTGCTAATTGACACCTCTAACTCAGACTTGATGAAGAACTACATGACTTGGGGGACTCTTGACCAATCGGACGCAACCACCATTAATTTTAAATGAATCTTTGGATGACCTTTAAGAGACATGAACTACTTCAATGTGTGAGTAACTTTTCAGACGCTTTACTGATATTCCAGGGTTACCTCACGGTAGTCCATAAGTTTTGACTTAGTGACGGACAACCCTATCAAACAAAAAATTATACCCAGTTCCAGTTCACCTTAGGGATGCATTTGACGAGAGGTAAAACAAATTATTAAACTAAAGATCATTGAACCTTCAGTATTGCATATTGCTCACCAGTAGTCATGGTTAAGAAGGAGGATAATTCATGTAGACTTGCTATTGACTTCAGAGGCCTTAATGCTATAACTGGGTGGGATGCGAGCCTATCCCCTTTAAAATAGATAGCAAATCTACAAAAATTTTTATGACTCTTCCTTTTTTCAGAGAGTGATATTGCGCAGGCATATCATCAAGTAATGTTTAGATCCTTCTTCTAAGCAGTACACCGCTTTTCCTACACAACCAAAGGGACTGATGCATATAGAACTATATCCTTCGGTTTGGTAACTGCCTGTGCTATTTTATGTGAGACTGATGAGAAAGGTCTTGGGTAATATGCCAAATGTTTCAGTTTATTTTGATAACATTTACGTAATGACATCTACGTGGGGCGAACATATCCAAACATTAACATCAGTTTTGCGTAGGTTACGCTCACATGGCCTCACTGCCAAGCCGAAGAAATGCTTCCTTGGGTATAACAAGATTAGATATCTTGGACTGATACTTTCTAATAACTCTCTGCAGCCTCTCCCCAGTAAGATCAAAGCTTTATTAGAATTTAAATTCCCCAAAACCAAGAAGCTCATGCGTAGCTTTCTTGGTTCTGTAACTCAAGCCCTGTACATCAGTAACTCAAGCCCTGTACATCAGTAACTCAAGCCCTGTACATCAGTAACTCAAGCCCTGTACATCAGTAACCCCAGCCCTGTACATCAGTAACCCCAGCCCTGTTTCATCAATAACCCAAGCCCTGTACCCTCAGTAACCCCAGCCCTGTACATCAGTAACCCAAGCCCTGTACATCCAGTAACCCAAGCCCTGTACATCAGTAACCCCAGCCCTGTACATCAGTAACCCCAGCTCTGTACATCAGTAACCCCAGCCCTGTACATCAGTAACCCAAGCCCTGTACATCAGTAACCCCAGCCCTGTACATCAGTAACCCAAGCCCTGTACATCAGTAACCCAAGCCCTTACTCAGTAACCCCAGCCCTGTACATCAGTAACCCCAGCTCTGTACATCAGTAATTTCCCAGCCTTTTACATCAGTAACCCAAACCCTGTACATCAGTAACCCCAGCTCTGTACATCAGTAATCCCAGCCTTGTACATCAGTAACCCAAGCCCTGTACATCAGTAACCCCAGCCCTGTACATCAGTAACCCCAGCTCTGTACATCAGTAATCCCAGCCTTGTACATCAGTAACCCAAGCCCTGTACATCAGTAACCCAAGCCCTGTACATCAGTAACCCCAGCTCTGTACATTAGTAATCCCAGCATTGTACATCAGTAACCCAGCCCTGTACATCAGTAACCCAAGCCCTGTACATCAGTAACCCCAGCCCTGGACATCAGTAACCCCAGCTCTGTACATCAGTAACCCCAGCCCTATACATCAGCAACCCCAGCTCTATACATCAGTAACCCAAGCCCTGTACATCAGTCACCCCAACCCTGTACATCAGTAACCCCAAACCTGTACATCAGTAACCCCACCCTGTACATCAGTAACCCCAGCCATGTACATCAGTAACCCGAGCCCTGTACATCAGTAGCCCCAGCCCTCAACATCAGTAACCCCAGCCCTGTACATCAGTAACCCCAGCCCTGTACATCAGTAACCCCAGGACTGTACATCATAACCCCAGCCTGTACTCAGTAACCCCAACCCTGTACATCATAACCCAGCCCTGACTCATAACCCCAGCCCCCTACTCAGTAACCCAAGCCTGTACATCATAACCCCAGCCCTGTACTCAGTAACCCTACCCTTACTCAGTAACCCCACTTTGTTCCTCAGTAAACCCCGGGCCCGTACATCAGTAACCCCAGCCCCGTACACAGAAAACCCACCCTGTACTCGAACCCCCGCTCTGTACACAGTAACCCCACCCGTAAATCATAACCCACCCCTTACATCAGTAACCCCCCGCCCTGTCATCTTTAACCCCAGCCCCCGTCATCATAACTCCAGCCCTGTGATTTAACCCCAGCCCTGTACCAATAACCCCCCCCTGTTCATCAGAAACCCCCGCTCTGTAAATCAGTAACCCCAGCCCTGTACATTAGTAAACCCCAGCCCTGTACATCAATAACCCCAGTCTTCTACATAAAATAACCCCAACACTGACGTCAATATCCCCAGCCCTGTACATCAATAACCCCCAGCCCTCTACATCAATAACCCAGCCCTCTACATCAAAAACCCCAGTCCTCTACATCAATAACCCCAAAGCTTCTGCATCAATAACCCCTCGCCCTCTACATCAATAACCCCAGCCCTCTACATCAATACCCCAGTCCTATACTTCAAAAACCCCCAGTCCTCCACATCAATAACCCCAGCCCTCTACATCAATAACCCCAGTCCTCTACTTCAATAACCCCGTCCTCCAATCAATAACCCCAGCATTCTTCATCAATAACCCCAGCCTTCTACATCAATAAACCCCAGCCCTCTACATAAATAACCCCAGCCTTCTACATCAATAACCCAGCCCTCTACATCAATAACCCCAGCCTTCAAACATCAATAACCCAGCCCTCTACATCAATAACCCCAGCCCTCTACATCAATAACCCCAGCCTTCTACATCAATAACCCCAGCCCTCTACATCAATAACCCCAGCCCTCTTCATCAATAACCACCCTCTACATAAACACACTTGAGAAAGGTTAGTGCAGAGTGCGGTGTAAGTTTCTAAGAGTCATTTGTGTTAACATTGAAGCTCTGAGGTTAAGTCTCTTTCACATACACAAGTTCCCCCTTGGTCACTTTTCTCACAATTTCTTCAATAAACATTACTAAATATGACTTAAAAAAGCTTAAACTAATTTAATTCTTCATCTAAGAAACATCACCTCTAAAATCAAACTTAAAAGGCACTCGCAGGTTATTTAAAAGTTACCATTATCTTCAATATTGCAGCTATTTAAGTTTAAAGCCGCTTTATCAAGTATAATATCTTTATTTTACTACAAGTACGTGTACAAGGTATACAAGTACATGTACAAGGTATACAAGTACATGTACAAGGTATACAAGTACATGTACAAGGTATACAAGTACATGTACAAGGTATACAAGTACATGTACAAGGTATACAAGTACATGTACAAGGTATACAAGTACATGTACAAGGTATACAAGTACGTGTACAAGGTATACAAGTACATGTACAAGGTATACAAGTACATGTACAAGGTAATACAAGTACATGTAACAAGGTATACAAGTACATGTACAAGGTATACAAGTACGTGTACAAGGTATACAAGTACATGTACAAGGTATACAAGTACGTGTACAAGGTATACAAGTACATGTACAAGGTATACAAGTACATGTACAAGTATACAAGTACGTGTACAAGGATACAAGTACGTGTACAAGGTATACAAGTACGTGTACAAGGTATACAAGTACGTGTACAAGGTATACAAGTACATGTACAAGGTATACAAGTACATGTACAAGGTATACAAGTACATGTACAAGGTATACAAGTACGTGTACAAGGTATAAAAGTACATGTACAAGGTATACAAGTACATGTACAAGGTATACAAGTACATGTACAAGGTATACAAGTACATGTACAAGGTATACAAGTACGTGTACAAGGTATACAAGTACATGTACAAGGTATACAAGTACGTGTACAAGGTATACAAGTACATGTACAAGGTATACAAGTACATGTACAAGGTATACAAGTACGTGTACAAGGTATACAAGTACATGTACAAGGTATACAAGTACGTGTACAAGGTATACAAGTACATGTACAAGGTATACAAGTACGTGTACAATGTATACAAGTACGTGTACAAGGTATACAAGTAACATGTACAAGGTATACAAGTACGTGTACAAGGTATACAAGTACATGTACAAGGTATACCAAGTACATGTACAAGGTATACAAGTACGTGTACAAGGTATACGAGTACATGTACAAGGTATACAAGTACATGTACAAGGTATACAAGTACATGTACAAGGTATACAAGTACATGTTCAAGGTATACAAGTACATGTACAAGGTATACAAGTACATGTACAAGGTATACAAGTACATGTACAATGTATACAAGTACATGTACAATGTATACAAGTACATGTACAAGGTATACAAGTACATGTACAAGGTATACAAGTACGTGTACAATGTATAGAAGTACATGTACAAGGTATACAAGTACGTGTACAAGGTATACAAGTACGTGTACAATGTATACAAGTACATGTACAAGGTATACAAGTACATGTACAAGGTATACAAGTATATGTACAAGGTATACAAGTACGTGTACAAGGTATACAAGTACGTGTACAAGGTATACAAGTACATGTACAAGGTATACAAGTACGTGTACAATGTATACAAGTACATGTACAAGGTACACAGACCACAGCTGACATTAATAACATACTAGTATGTAGAAATCCAAATGGGCAAATTAGGTCAGTTTTTGTCCCAGGATGCGACCCACACCAGTTCACTGATACCCAGGTACCTATTTTAAACTGATGGGTGAACATGGACAAGGACAACAGGTGTCTTATGGAAACACGTCCCTAATGTTTTCCAGCCTTACCGGTGGAGATTCGATCTCCGCACCTCAGAGTTTGAGCTGAGGGAGCTAGCGATACACCTACGGGCCACCTAAAGTCATCGGCAACTGGAAAATCAATATTTAACTTTTCCAGTTTTATCCATGATAAGGACAAACTGTGTCTAACGCGGGATAAAATAACAGTTTGTAATGTTTTAGGTTAAGTACATAATTATTTTTAAACTTCGGGTACATAACGTATATTTTTTTTTACAATGGTGTTCAGGACAAAGATGTTAAGTTCACATTAACATACATATTTAACATTTAAGCTAAAATAACCAAGTAAAGTGAACAATGTTATTTATTTAACATTTAAGCTAGGATAACCCAGTAAAGTGAACAATGTTATTTATTTAACATTTAAGCTAGGATAACCCAGTAAAGTGAACAATGTTATTTATTTAACATTTAAGCTAGGATAACCCAGTAAAGTGAACAATGTTATTTATTTAACATTTAAGCTAGGATAAACCCAGTAAAGTGAACAATGTTTTTATTTAACATTAAGCTAGGATAACCCAGTAAAGTGAACAATGTTATTTATTTAACATTTAAGCTAGATAACCCAGTAAAGTGAAAAAATGTTATTTATTTAACATTTAAGCTAGGATAACCCAGTAAAGTGAACAATGTTATTTATTTGTGATCAGTTGATTCGTCAGTTATTTCACGGACATAAATTTGTTTGATTGTTGTAATTGAGGAGCAGGTCAGAGGAACAGGTCAGAGGAACAGGTCAGAGGAACAGGTCAGAGGAACAGGTCAGAGGAACAGGTCAGAGGAACAGGTCAGAGGAGCAGGTCAGAGGAACAGGTCAGAGGAACAGGTCAGAGGAACAGGTCAGAGGAACAGGTCAGAGGAACAGGTCAGAGGAACAGGTCAGAGGAGCAGGTCAGAGGAACAGGTCAGAGGAACAGGTCAGAGGAACAGGTCAGAGGAGCAGGTCAGAGGAGCAGGTCAGAGGAACAGGTCAGAGGAACAGGTCAGAGGAGCAGGTCAGAGGAGCAGGTCAGAGGAACAGGTCAGAGGAACAGGTCAGAGGAACAGGTCAGAGGAACAGGTCAGAGGAACAGGTCAGAGGAACAGGTCAGAGGAACAGGTCAGAGGAACAGGTCAGAGGAACAGGTCCGAGGAACAGGCCAGAGGAACAGGTTAGAGGAACAGGTCAGTGGAACAGGTCAGAGGAACAGGCCAGAGGAACAGGTCAGAGAAACTGGTCAGACAAACACATGCACATAAAAATTGTTCCAAGAATTTGGTCCTAGTTACCGTAAACAAGTTTTAAAGGTAATAGGAAGGAAAAAACAAAAATAAAACATAATGTTCACTCCTTTTGGTGATTCTTAATTACTGACCAATCAACTTATAATAAATTGTGGGAAATTGTATAGAATCAGTAACTGGAGATGCATTTGACAGTCACTTCAAAAGATTGAATTTGATCAATGAGTCTCAACCTCAGCTCTACAAAGTGACATTCATGTCTTACATATTTGCTATTTATGTTCACTAAAGGAACTGGCAATGGGTATGATAATGTTTATGAGGAGACAATACTGAAGGAAGAAGTGCACGAAATTATCTCCAGAATCATTGAATAAAAGGCAACAGAGAGAGTTCATAAATGGTGCTCAACAGGGGGTGAATATTGGCCCCCTTGTTGTTCACAATCTATTCTACATGAACGACATAAATATGGTAATAAATAACGAAATATGTCAGTTTCTCGGTGGCACTATAATAGGCTGCCAAATTATTGAGAATAGAGAAAATAGAGGCCTCCAGAAGGTTGTGGATAGTGTGATGTAGAGGTAGCAAGTGCCATGGTTAGTGTGCACACATCTAGGCTTCTAACCAGAACAAAAGAAAATAACTTCGTCACTTTAAAACTGTACATCTTATTCAAACTGACTTAAAAGTTTTGGCTAGAAGAAACCTGAATCTATAGCATCGGTTTACAAGTTTCTGCAGTAAAACTTCGAAAAGAGTTCCTCAGAAGTTCCCAGGACTCGTGAAATCGTAATAAAATATTTGCAAACATATCACAGAATGGGCGAAGTTCGAACCCACTGGAGTCTACCTGGAGATCGTTCTAAGGGTCAACGCCTCCGTAGCCAGGCCTCCCAGTGGATCAGGGTCTGATCAACCACGCTGTTACTGATGGCCACACGCAATCCAACGTACAAACCACAGCCCGGATGGTCAGGCACTGACTGAGCCATAGGTTTATTGGTAATTTCTGGGATTAAAAACTGTTCAACAGCCAGTGGGAGGCTTTCGAACAGTTTTTAATCCCGGACACTTATTATATTTTCTCTTAATGTTCTAACGGCATCACTGCTTTTATTGGGGGGGGGGAGGGGTGAATGTGGCAACATCTGGCTAGTCTTTTGCTTTCGTTGGATTATTTGTGCACAATATCTCTTCTTGCTTCCATTAATTCTGTCTTAAGCTGGAGATATAGCTGCTGATAGTCGAGGGACGCCATCATCACAATCTCAGGTAGCTAAGAACGAGGAGTTCACTAAACAAGTCTTCACTCAGCGAAGTACAGGTCACCACCAGCCCTAAGATATTTGAGCCTATTATTCATGCACTTCGGGTCATTTCTATTCGATCTCATTTCTTAATTTGGAATAAACGTCTTTTGGGCAGCATATATATTGCTGCCAATCCACAGATTATAAGTGTTTTCTAAGCCCATTGTAATTTGCTAAGCGAAAATCTTGGACTATTGCTGAGTTATCCCTACTATCATACTTCCATTCAGTGCTAAAGGTAATTGATTTGTGGTCGCTTGTTCCGGGTTCCTCTCTAATTTCTAAATTATTAACAAGGGTTTCTTTGTTTGCCAGAACCAAGTCAAGCAGGTTATTTCCACTTGTATGTTCTGTCACAAACTGCTTCAAAAAACAATCCTGAACTACTCTAAGAAGTCGTTAGAGCCTAAATTCCCAGTCAAGGAATTCCAATCAATGTGACTAAAGTTAAAGTCCTCTAGAATTACTACGTTATCGTGCCTTGTGGCCTTAACAATTTCCTCCCAAAGTAGTCTTCCTTGGTCTCTAAGTTTGGGGGAAACGGTATACCATGCCTAAAATCAATTTTTCATGCCCCTCTGAAAATTCTATTCAGACAGACTCTCCATGTCTTATTTCAGACTTTATACCCGTTTTTATCAACAGTTCAAGCTAACTCAGACATACAGTGCAACCCCACCCACCTACCAGATACTTTTGTCTACTTGGAACACTTTAAAACCCTGAATGTGACATTCAGCAGGCATGTCCCGATTTTTCGTATTAAACCACGTCTCAGTTATGGCAAATGTATCAATGTTATCCGCACTTGCAACTAATCTCAACACGTCTATTTTATTTTTAGCACAACGGCTATTATGTAGTATAAATTTAAAGAACCCTTCTTTCTCTTTCCCTTCCTGCTCATTTCTTTCCTTTTTCCACTATACCTATTATTGTCCTTGTCACCTAGTGCCACTGCCTTTCCCATATCCATTTCATTCTGCCTATTACTGGTTCCCCTAAAACTCACAATGCTACTACACTGGGACTTCACTGTTTTCCCCCCAAAACCCATTCCACTAACTATTTCTAATTCAAAGCGCTAGCAGCTCCCTCCACTGCAGTGGCCAGTGCTACCACCCCAGACCCAGGTAAGTGAACCCCATCCCTGGCATACATGTCATTTCTGTAATGGAAGAGGTCCCAGTTGTCAATGAATGTTACTACATTTTCCTTATAGTGTTTGTCCAGCCAGCAACTGACACCAATTGCCCTGGACAACCGTTCATTTCCAATTCCTCTCTTTGGCAAAATACCACATATGATAGGGTTCCTTCCCATCTTCCTAATTATCTCTATTGCTAACCTATACCTGCTAATCAAGTCCTCACTCCTATGTCTGCCAACATCGTTGCCTCCAGCACATACAGACAATAGGATTGCTCCCATTACATCTCATGATATTCAGACAGCTAACTACATCCTTTCCCATCCCACCCAAAGAAAAACATACTCAGTCCCTCCTCTTCCTATTTCTAAGACAAAAGCCCTGTCCATAAACTGTCCCCAATTAAAACAATGTTCTTACCTTGACTGGCGATGTGCATGACGTTCTCAACAGTCTTAGTAGAAATGGTCTTTGCTGGGATGTTATCACTAGCTGGCTTCACTGTGTCCTTAACAATTATCCTTGTGGAACTGTCTTCGTTGTAAGATCATGGATGGTCGATTCATATTCGTCTGATAAAAAGGGAAAAAAGTTGCTGGTTTTCACAGCAGTCTCCTGAACCTTCTTCATCTTCAACTTAGTTCCTTCAGGTCCGACAAGTTCCTTTCTATTAATGTGGCTTTTCAAATGGGCCAAGTCGGACCAAAACGTTGTCGTAAGCTTCTCTTTCCTATGTGAGGGTTGCTTGTGTGTTGTTTCAGTCACGGTATTAAAACTGCTAGAGAAAGTGGCAGCTCATGGCACTGGGGAAAAAGTGCTGTCATGGATCGAGTCATGGCTCACCAACAGGAAGCAGAGAGTGTACATAAACGGGGTAAAATCTGAGCGGGGATCTGTAACAAATGATGTTCCACAGGGATATGTTTTAGGCCCATTGTTGTTTATAATATATATCAATGGCTTTGACGAAATGAATTACTAGTGATATGAGTAAATTCCACTGATGACACGAAGATAGGTTTAGGATAATCAATTCAGAGTAGATGTCACGGATCTTCAGGAGGATTTTAGTCAAACTCAGGGCGTGGTCAAAAAAGTGGCAGATGCAGTTCAGTGTAGATAAATGCAAAGTTTTGAAGTTCAGGAATGTTCATAACCCTAGCACTTATCAGCTAAATAATGTAAAAACTTAGGGAGTACAGAATAACGAAAAGGACTTGGGGGTTTATGGTAAACAGCAACCTTAAAACCAAGACAACAATGCCTAGGCTACGTTTAAAAAGACAAACATATTACTGGGGTTTATATCAAGAAGTGTAAGCAACAGAAGTCCCGAGGTTATACTGCAGCTTTATATATCATTAGTAAGGCCACACCGAGATTATGCAGCTCAGTTCTGGTCTCCATATTATGAATGGATATAAATTCATTAGAAACATTCAGCGTAGGATGACTAAATTAATACATAGCATTAGAAATCTTCCTTATGAAGAAAATTGAAGACTCTTTAAAATTTCATTCTCTTGTTAGACGAAGAATGAGGGGAACATGACGAAGTGTATAATTGGGAAAATAGGTATTAATAAAGTGGATATTAACAAGGTCTTGAGGATGTCTCTCCAAGAGAGAACCCCAGTAATGGATTCAAATTAGACAAGTTTATATTTAGAAAGGACATAGGAAAGTATTGGTTTGAAATGGGTAAATTGATGAGTGGAACAGCTTTCCTAGTTGGGTTAAATTTAAAGGCTAAAAAACCCTTGGTAGTTTCATATTTAGGTTGAAGAAATACATGAGTGAGAGGGGGTTTTGGGTTTTAGTGGGACTTGCACATGAGTAAATAGAATTATCAAAGCTTAATGCTTAGGTAGCGATGAAAATGGTTTTGGGGAAATATTATTTTAGTGGGATGGATTTATGTAGGAACTGCCTAGTATGGCCAACAGGCCTGCTGCAGTGTTCCTCCTTGCATAAGAACATCAGAAAGGAGGAACATGCAGCAGGCCTTTGGGCCCTACAGGAAGTTCTTACTGTTAAAAAAAAATTATTTCAATAATGTAGCAACAATAATAATAATCATGGAAAAAAAATTTAATGCGTTAATAATATGGGTCTTTTTTATTTAGAGAAACTTGTTATTTAAAACCGTCAAAAACCCACGCTAAGAAAATCCAACTTGTTTTATTGACAATTGTGTAATTTTGAGGGAAAAAAAAAATCCACGCTAAGTTTTTTTAAAAAGGGTTAAAAATTATCTATGCAAAATTTTCATGATTTATTCGACAGAATTAAAATTTTATACATGGTTTAAAGAGAAACTTTATTTTTGTAAAACTGAAGAAAAAAAATGTTAACTCAAACGTTGTTTACATTTTTCTGTTTGATGAGACTTTTCTGGCCAGCAGAAACCCTGAGCAAAAGCACCCGATGTTCATTTTTGGGAAGTTCTTCAGGAACTTTTTTCCGCGCTGCTTTTTGGTTTTCGTTAATTATCTACTATTGGGGACTAAAGGGAGACTTGTTATTTCTCGTATTAGGACTAAATAGAATTTTAGTTATCTTTATTGGGATGAAGGAAGACTTGTTATTTTATCCCTTATTGGACTGAAGGAGAGATTTTAGTTATTTTGTATTGGGACTAAAGGGGACTTTTAGTTATCTCTGTATTGGGACGAAGGGAGACTTTTAGTTACTCTGTATTAGGCTGAAGGAGAGACTTGTTAGTTTTTCTGTATTAGGACTGAAAGGAGGACTTTTTAGTTATCTCTGTTTTAGGACTGAAGGAGAGACTTGTGTAAAAAAGGTTTCCGTAAAAATTTTTTTTTTTTTTTCCGAACTATACATAAGTGTTTTTTTTGAATCGGGTCGGAACATCACCTTTTTCAGTCACTGGTTATCCAGGATAAAAATTTGTTTAAATTTTTTTGATGTGCCCATAAAAATATGTTTACCCATGAACAGGGTAACAGGGTTAGTTGATATCAATGACATACTACTATATATAAAGCCCCTTTTATTTGTGCATTTCCCGTAAATTGGTCAGTTTTTTCCCAGGATGCGACCCCCAAATATCCACTAACCCCCAGGTACCCATTTTAATGATGAACAGGGACGGGACAGCAGGTGCCTTTTTGGAAACACTCCCTTTTTTTTTCCAATCGAAAGAGGAGATTCGAACCCCGGAGTTCATGTGCGAGGTGAGTGCTTTGCGACGACTACGGGAACCCCTTTCCAGGCAAATTTTTAACTAATAAACTATATTCTTTCAAAGTAAATTTTGGGCTTGTATTTTTAAGTCTCTATAGGAAGTTGGATGGGTTTTGGCCCCTGATAAATATTGGAAAAAATTTAAATTTGTGTTATATTAATTCCCCGGGGTTGCATTGATAAGCTTTACCCCCCCTAATAAATTCCTAAAAACTTCTGAGTGGCGTCAATCTTAATGTGCTTGTGTATTTTAGGAATTGGTCTGTCTCATTTGTCTTCTGAAAGGTTTGGAATTTTATTCCCTATTTTCTGTTTCCTTTGAAATTTGATCCCTTTTAAATTTCAATATCAAAATTTTAAAGAATATATATTATGCCAAGTATCCCTCGTCCAAAGTATCATTGGGACTAAGTACGGGTTATGAAAATTTTGGAAC
>NW_026466029.1:0-12739 GCF_026875155.1 Cherax quadricarinatus
AAAATTTCGAAAAACATTATTAGGTATTGAATGGGAAAAAGGGGCAGTTTCTTGTATCAATCGATAGAAAAATGGAGTTCAAAAGAAATGCTAGGGTTTTGGGGATGGAACACGAATTAGCCAAAAATTTGGGCCCAAAAAGTGGGCGAAATCGCCGATTTGTAAGCAGTGCCGAGGCCTAACTTCGCAGAGCATAATTCCATCAGTTTTCCAAAAAAATTTCTTTTTTTCTTGGGTCATTAAATGGGGAAAAGATTTCATCATTTCAAAAAAAAAATTTTTTTTTTTTTTTTAAATTTTGCGACCCAAGACACCTCGGGTTTGGGGGTTTGCGACAGTAAAAGAGTTACAGTCTTGGGCCCTGACATTTATTGTGTTTTCTTATCATTCTAGTGACACCCCTCTTTTCACTGGGGGATGTTGCACGTCTCCCAATCTTTTGCTTCGTAGGAGTAATTTCATGTGCAATTTTGGGACTAGCCCCTCTAGGTTTTTTCGGGTGTATAAATCAGTAGGGGGTTTGGCCAACCATCTTGTATTGTTTAATGTCCCCCTTTGCACCGTTTAAACTTTTCTGGTATATTTTTAAATGTTTATAGAGTGTCTCTTTTTAATGTAAAAAACAGAATAGAGGAAATCATTTTAAATAGTTATTTAAGTTGTTTTACTCGTAAAGGAGCTTGAAAGTCCGATTTGTTGTAAACGAGACGTCACTAAGGAGGAGAAAACTGTTTTAATGAATGTAGTGTAAACAGATCAAAATACAGTGGACCCCCCCCATAACGTTTACTCCAAATGTGACCAATTATGTAAGTTATTTATGTAAGTGCGTTTGTACGTGTAGTTTGGGGTCTGAAAGGGACAAACTACTTCACAATATTTCTTTTGGGAACAAATTGGGTCAGTATGGCACCTGAAATATTTCGGGGTTTTTAAAAAACTTTAAACCCGAGGGTCCACTGTATATGATTGTCATGTACGGTTTTAGAAAAAATTATGGCTATAATCTATAGTGGGTTTTAGTAGATTTTTACTTTAAAATGAATTTTAAAATACAAAAATTTTTTCGGAGGGGGGATACCAATCAATTTCATACACTTTTTCTAAAAAAAATTTTTCCCGGAAAAATCCCAAACTAAATTAAAAAGCGGTGAATTCCAAAAAGGGGTGGTCAGTGAGTGTAGTGTATGCATTCAGTGAATCTGTCACGAATGATGTCGGTATGCATGTCAGTATATGCATGTAGTGATATGCATGTCAGTGATATGAATTCAGCGATATGCATGTCTGATATGCATGCGTGAAATGCATTCAGTGATGAATGTCGTGAAATGCTTCCCAGTGATATGATGTAGGATATATGTCGGGGAATGTATGTCCAAATTAAAATTCAGGATATGAAAGTCGTGATACGCTCAGTGATACAGTGTCAGTGAATGCATTCGTGATACACATGTCAGTAGTTGTTGTCATGATATGCAGTAAATGATTGTTTGCCCATAAGTGCAAAACCTACCACTTTATACCCCATTTGTAAAACCACCAACCTACATTGTACAAGGTCAAAACTCCCATTACATCCCCTTAAAAAATTTAAAACCCCACCCTACCTACCACTACCCTTACACTACCACTGTAATATACAAGAAAAGGGTTCAAGACCATCAAGGTGTGGATGATTATATCAATTGAGGCTGGAGATGATTATTTAAAACCCCTTCCCTAACTTCACCATTTTCTTTGTAAAAGATGATGAACCCCTACTAAAAAAAACATTCCCCAGTAAATCCCTCGGCTGGTGTGATTCCCAAAAACTTTACCCAAAAAAAACCTTTCCCCCCTTAAATTACAGATTTGGATAAAATTCCCCTCATTTAACGACGGGTTCCATTCCCTAAGCCCAAAATTGGTAAATGATTCACACTAAGGGGGGCATACAAAGTGGTCCCTTGGGACATGGCAGCTCCAGCTCGAACAATTACAGTATCGGCACTCGAACACCTTCTGGAATGAAAAAGTTGTACCCCAAGTTACCACGTTAATGTAGGGGTTTTGTGTCAACCCCTTTGATATTTCTTTAAGCACCTTTGCACCTTTGTAACATTTTTGGTATACAGTCCCTACCTCGGGTACAAATTTTTTTCATTCCGAAGGTGCTTGGTACCATACCAAAAGAAAATTTAAATTTTCCCTTCAACCCCCCAAAATAAATAGAAAAGCACTTCTAAATACACTTACATTGTTGGTTTGGGGGGCTGTTTTATCTCGAAAATTTTCCACGTTTTTTAAATATTAACAGTTTTTCCCGTGTGGATAAAAGGATAGAAAACTCCCAAAATAATTATTTAGGTTAATCTGGGCAGAGGCCCTTTGTAAGTCCAGTCGTCGGTAAAAGAGTACGTCGTAAGTGATGAAAACTGTCTATTGTTTTTTGTCCCCCTGTTATAAATCTTTTAAAAATTTTGTTCCTAATTTTGAAATGGATTAAATAGATAGATGGACCCTCCAGAATTGTTTAGTGCCTGAAAAGCCTAGCCCTGTAGGGGGTTGTTTAAAATTTTTTTTGTAAACCCCCTTTTTGCTTTGCAAGGTTTTAAATATTTTATATTTTTTATTTTTTTTTTGTAATTTTTTTTTCAAATGGCCCATTCCACCAAGGCAGGGGGGGGCCCAAAGAAAAATTTCCTCATTCTCCTACGTCTTGCAAAAGGGTGCTTTAACTACCTTTTTCTCAAATTATTAATATAAAAGCTTTTTATTTTTAATTTTTTATTTTTTATAATTTTTATAATTAAATTTAATTTTTTTTTAAAAAAAGGCCCATTCCCACCGGCGGGGGGCCGAAAAAAAAATTTCCCAACATTCCTTCCCCCCCTGCTCCGAAGGGGGCCAAATCGTTTTTAATGAAATTAAACACCCCCCTAAGGGGGAGGACTTTCCCATCTCCAGGACTGCCCGGGCCCGCCCCGGCCCCCGAACCCCCCTTTTTTGTCACCTCCCAACGCAGTCAAGTATAAAAACCTTGTCTCCATTCATCCCATCAAAAACCCCACGCATGCCCGCGGGTTCCAAGCCCCCCCCCCCCAACCCCCCCTCCAACCCCCCCCAAAACCCCTACCCCCCCTTCCCTTCCCCTACAATGATACACTCTTGAATATTCTGTTTGCTCATTCTCTCTACATGTCCGAACCACCCCAACAACCCCTTCCTCAGCCCTCTGGACAACAGTTTTGGTAATCCCGCACCTCCTCCTAACTTCCAAACTACGAATTCTCTGCATTATATTCACACCACACATTGCCCTCAGACATGACATCTCCACTGCCTCCAGCCTTCTCCTCGTTTGCAACATTCATCACCCACGCTTCACACCATATAAGAGTGCGGGTTTAAAACTATACTCTCATACATTCCCTCTTTGCCTCCAAGGACAAAGTTCTTTGTCTCCACAGACCCCTAAGTGCACCATCACTCTTTTTCCCTCATCAATTCTATGATTCACCTCATCTTTCATGACCATCCGCTGACACGTCCACTCCCAAATATCTGAATACGTTCACCTCCTCCATACTCTCTCCCTCCAATCTGATATTCAATCTTTCATCACCTAATCTTTTTGTTATCCTCATAACCTTACTCTTTCCTGTATTCACCTTTAATTTTTTTTCTTTTGCACACCCTACCAAATTCATCCACCAATCTCTGCAACTTCTCTTCAGAATCTCCCAAGAGCACAGTGTCATCAGCAAAGAGCAGCTGTGACAACTCCCACTTTGTGTGTGATTCTTTATCTTTTAACTCACGCCTCTTGCCAAGACCCTCGCATTTACTTCTCTTACAACCCATCTATAAATATATTAAACAACCACGGTGAATCACACATCCTTGTCTAAGGCCTACTTTTACTGGGAAAAAATTTCCCTCTTTCCTACATACTCTAACTTGAGCCTCACTATCCTCGTAAAAAACTCTTCACTGCTTTCAGTAACTACCTCCTACACCATACACTTGCAACATCTGCCACATTGCCCCCTATCCACCCTGTCATACGCCTTTTCCAAATCCATAAATGCCACAAAGCCCCTTTTAGCCTTTCAAAAATAGTTCCTTTTTTTTCACTGTCATGGTCCCACCCCCTACCCCAAAGCCTCCTGTTCTGTTTCCTATTTCCGCTTACTCAATTCTTTAAAAATTTAAAAAAAAAAAACTCTACCATACACTTTACCAGGTACACTCAACAGATTACCCCCCTAAAATTTTTGCCCCTTTTTATCCCCTTTCCCTTTATAAAAAAGGGAAAGCATGCTCTCGCAACCCCTGGGTCCCTTTTCCCTTTCCATACATTTATTAAATTATTGACCCCCCCCCTTTAATCCCCCGTTTTTTAACATTTCTATCTTACCCCTAAAATCCCGGTGCCTTACCCCCTTTCTTTTTACCTACTCCCCTCACGAATTTCCCCACACTACAACTGGTTTTCCCTCACTCCTACAAGATGTTATTCCTCCTTCCCCATAAGAAATCACAGCTTCCCTATTTCATCAAATTAAAATTCCCAAAAAACCCTTTCCATTTTCCCAAAATACCAATATATATATATTTATTTATTTTAGGGAAAGTTGGAGGGTAAAATGTATTCAGATATTTGGGAGGGGAGGGGTTTCAGCGGAGGGTCTATGAAAGAGAAGTAAATTAAAAATTTTTGGGGGGGAAAAAAAAAGAGTGAGTGGGGACTTGGAGTTGGGGAGACAAAACTTTGCCCTTGGAGGCAAGGGGGAATGTATGAAGTATTTTTTACCAACGCTTTATAGGGTTTTGTGAAGCAGGGGTAAAATGAATGTTGCAGCGAGGAAAGGGGGAGGCAGTGGAGATGTCATGTCTGAGAGCAATGTGTGGGTGAAATTGCAAAAAATTCGTATTTTGGAAGTTGGGGGGGTGGGGATTTCAAAAACTTTTTGTCCAAGGGGTAGGAAGGTTGTTGAGGTGGTTTGGACATGTAGGGGAGACTGCGGGGGAAACAAAATGATTTCAAGAGTGTACGTCTGATGGAAGGAAGGCGGGGTTTGGGGTCAGCCTGGGAAAAAGGTTGGAATGAGGGAAAAGGGGTTTTTTGTGTAAGGGGCTTGGATTTCCAGCGGGCATGCGTGGCGTGTTTGATGGGAGTGAATGGAGACAAAGGGTTTTTAAAATATTTGACGTGCGTTGGAGTGTGGAAAAGAAAATTTTAAAAGGGGGGTTGGGGGAAAACCCGGGGGCCGGACGGATTTGGGAGAGGGGAATTCGTGCCTGCCCTAAAGGGAGGGGTGTTAATGTTGCTTTTAAAAACTGTAGTGTAAAGCACCCTTCTGGCAAGACAGTGAGGAGGAATGATGGTGAAAGTTTTTTTTTTTGGGCCCCCACCCGTTTAGGGGGAACCCGCCATGTGAAAATAAAAAAAAAATTTATTTTATTTTTTATATTTATAAGTACCCAAGTGTGCCTTGTGTTTTTTATCAACATTCAAGATGGAACAAACCCACAGACGGGTGGGTTTGACCTGGCCAGTGAGCTGAACCTCCGGGTCGTATGTAAGTCATTGCCGAAATTGCTAAAATTCCAACCCCAAAAAATACATAAAAATGCATGACAAAAGACCTAGAACTTTTCCCCGCAGGAAACGGGGCTGGCTAAAGGGCCTTTTTAAGCACGTTTTTTTATTGGCATTTAGTTTTTTTTTTTTTATTGCACTTTGGGCCGTTCCCCCCCCAAAGGGCAGGTACCCTGAAAAGGAAATAATTTTCATCATACTCATCATGTCTTGCCAGAGGTCATTCCCAAAAGTTATAAAACTGAACTTAAAAAACCCCCCTTGGGGCACTTACAGGGACCCCGGTTCACGATCCCCCTCCCAATGCGCGATTTGAAAGTTAATATTAAGGGGTTTTGTATGTGTATGTTTGGGTGTCTAAAAAGGACTAATCTAATTACAATATTCCCTTTTGGGGAAAATTCGGGGGCATACTGGCACCCGAACCTTTTGGGATGAAAAATAACATAAACCCCGGGGGGCCCCTGTATTCCCATCTCCGGTCGGTCGGCCCGCCAATTTTCCCCGAAACTCTTATAAAAATTATTGCTCCACCCAACGCACTTAAGTCCAGAAACCCTTTTCTTCCATTTTTTCCTATTTAAAATTTCTCATGCATGCTTTCGGGGAAATCCCCCGTTTTTGGGTTTTTCATGTTTATTATTTTTTAACGTTGCCCGCTTTAAAGTGGTTTTATTTTTTTTATCACTTTTGCATCATTTTTTTGCACTTAATAAACGATAGTGAAACATGTTTTTAGGTTTTTAAGATGCAAGGGAAAAAAAAAAGAGGGGGTGTTTCACTTTACAGCTGTGTTTCACTTACAGCTGTGTTTTACTTTACGTTGTGTTTCATTTTCAGTGGTTTCAATTTTCAGCAGTGGTCTAGAACCTAACCCATTGTATTAAAGAGGTATTATGCACCTAAATTAAATAAACCCAACACTATCTAGATTCCTGAGTGAATGGGACTTGTGTATCTTGCATACATTTAATTTCCCCCAAAACAAAACCAGCAATCAAACAATACCCGGGCGGGTAGAAAACCCCCAATGGGATGGAGTTTTGAGACTTTTTGATGTGGGGTTTTATCCTCGCCCGGTATGGTTTACTTTCATTGTAGGATGGGGTTATTAGCCATAGTATTCAGTGTTTTTATAACAAAAGTATTTGTATTCATAACAGGGGACCCCCGGTTAGATATTTTTTTTACTCCAGAAGTTGTTCAGGGGCCGTACTGACCGAATTTGTTCCCAAAAGGGTATTGTGAAGTGATTGTCCATTTCAGACCCCCCCAAAAATACACGTACAAACGCACTTTCATAAATAACTTACATAATTGGTCGCATTTGGGGGGTGATCGTTTCGGGGGGCCCGTATTCAGCCAATACATTTAAGTCTTTTCTGTTTCTTGAACGTTTTTTTTCTTTACACAATTTCGGGGTTTTTTTACCACCTACTCTTTCCCGTACATAACAGTGGAACCCCGAGAAAAGATGATCGTATAACGTTAAATTCGACTAGCGATACATTTAACGCTAACTTTTGTTTAGGGAAGAACCAAATAACAGTTAGGTTCTTATTTCGAAAAGTTTTGCCAAATCATAGGTTCTTCAGCGATTTTGAAAGTTTATAGAAACAGAAGAGATTGAAGACGTGTAAACAGTCATCACCCCTTAAAATTTGAGGTGGTAGTCCCCGTTGGGGAAAATTTTTTTTATTGTCTGCTTCGGGGTAACGGTAAAAAAACCATTTAAAAAATTTTTTCTCGGGTACAATTAAATATTAGTCGGGGTCCACTGTATTTTCTGTGTTTATGTTTCCCCTTTTTGTACTGGTCTCCCCACTTTACGATTTATCGTATTTAACTTTCTGTAGGCAATAGCAATGGCATCGTAGTCATCAAATTTGAAATTTATCTGTTCCATGTAAAAGTTTTTTTACTATCTTTTATAAAAAAAAAATTCTCAGAGTGGACAAATATTTTTATGATTTGAGTGCTTTTGGATTGGGCGTACGTTAAACCCAAAGGGAGGGTGGCCCAAAAAAGAAAAAATCATAATTTTCCCTCCTGTCTTGCCAGAGGTGCACTTACAGTCAGTTTAAAAAATGCAACATTAACACCCCCCCTTCAGATGCAGACACTGTATTCCCCCCTCCGGGGCTCGTTTGGCTGCCGGTTTCCCTGAATCCCCAATCTTTGAGGGTTTTGGCGTATTATAGTCTTAGGTAGGGTTTTTGACGTACTATTTTTTTATAAATTCTACGCCTCAAATTAGTGGGGAAATGGTAGGCCTTCTATGAAAAAATGGGTCTAGTGGCAGTGTGCACAGTTAAAAAAATCCCGCGACAATCTAATAAAAAAAAACTTTTAAAATAAATCACATTCTGATTTTTATGGGTTTTTATTTTTTATTCTGTTTTTTGGTCTCATTTTATGAATGGAAAACTTTACGAAAAAAAATATTTGATGGTTTTCAAAGAAAGATACCTTGAAATGAGCTCAAAATCGAAATGTTCGATTTTACCCAAAATTTTAAAATTAACAATCATGCCAACGTGAAAAACACTCAAATGGTGAGTCTAATTTCTTTTACAAAGGGACCCAAAATATTTTACCATTTTTTCCTAATGCATAGTCTATAACAGTAAATTTTTTTTTTGTGAAAATAAAAATTCAAAGTGGAAAACAAAAGAATATAAGAGGGGGGCCCTTGGGGGACTAATGACAGAGGAAAAGTATTTTATGCCGGAATGTCTTTCTTTTTTATTTGGTCCCATTCGGAAGGAAAAGAATTTGTGTGAAAAAGGCAAAATTGCTAAATTCTGACCATGTATGGATAGTGAATTATAAATGGGTGGGTTTTTTGCCCCATTCGATAGAAAAAATAGTTCTAGCGAATATTTATGTTTTTTTCAACTAGTACAGTGAAATTGGCCGAAAATGGGGCTCAAAGTGGGCAAAATCGGGCCCACGCATAAAACATCGCCGAGACCGCTAACTTTGCGAGAGCAAAATTCCGTAAATTTTTTTTAACAAATTTTAAACTTTTTGGTTTTCTTTTTGGGTCGGGGAAAAAATTTCCCTATTCCCTTTTTAAAAAGAGAAAAAAAATTTTTTTTTTCTTTTTAAAATTTTGGGCCTACCCTGAGAACAGTTTTTGGGGAGGGCCTGTCCACCCTCAAAGGGGTTAAAAAGTGTTACCTTTTTCACTCTCCAAAAAGCTGTCAACCCTAAAAACATTTGTTTTCCGATCAACAAGCCACACATGCGTGCTGAAAATTCAAGCTATTTAAAACATAAAAAACCCCTTTTTCCCTTCCCCTCCCCGTCTTTTTTCCCCCAGGGCTGGGCCCCTGCCCTTTCCTTCCCCCCCCTGCATTAATATATGCACCCCAAGTCATTTAAATTCATTTCCCCCCTCTCTAAAAACCGAAACCCCCTCAACAACTCCTCCTCAAGGCCCCATGGAAAACTTTTTTAAATAACTCCACCCCCCCCTAATTTTTCCCAAAACCCCCCGGATTTTTCCCCCATTATTTTCACACCACGCATTGCCCCCAAACACAACCCTCCTTTCCAAAAGCCCCCACCCTTTTCCCCTTTTTTGCAACATTTACCACCCCCTGCTTTCCCCCCCATTTTTAAAACTGTTGGTACAACTAACCCAAACAAATTTACCTTTTTTCCTTTTCCATTTGATAATGGGTTTTTTCATTTCCCCAAACTCCTCAGTGCCCCAAACACCCCTTTTTTTTTCCCCTTTTCAGTTCTAGGTCCCCTCTTTTTCATGACCCATCCACCTGACACATCCATCCCCAAAAAATCTGAATACATTTACCTCTTTTCCCTACTCTCCACTCCAATCTGAATTTCCCTTTTTTTTAAACCCAAATTTTTTTTTCCTCAACATCTTTCGGGTTTCCTTAAATCAAACCTTTTAAATTTTCCTTGTAGGAAACGGACAACTCCCTTTTGGTGTTAAAATCACTTAAACATTTAACTCCCTGCCTCTTGGGCCCAAAACCCCACATTCACTTCCTTTCAACCCCTCTAAAAATATAAAGGAAAAAACCACGGGGAAAATCACACTTCTTCAATAAAGGTAAAAGTGAAGTTAAATTTTCATTTTTTTTCCTTTTTAAAATTTGTTCTTATTTTATTTCTTTTTGTTTTTCTATATGAAACTATAGTTAAACCCCTATAAAAAAGTAAAATTTTTTGGGTTAAATTTGGGGGGGGGGATTTTTTGGGGTTTTTGTTTTTCTTTTTTATGGGAAGTATTTCTTTTAATTTTCATCGAATTCGGTTTTTGTCAGACTTTCTGGGAAAGAAAATTAAAGACGATAAAAAAGAGGACCAAACAAGGCTCCGGGACTTGAAACCAAAAACAGCAAAGACCTCCAAAATTTGCTGTAAAAATATTTTTGTGTTTTTTTTTCACAAATTTGATTTGTTTTTTATATTTTTTGTATAAAAATCATCATGGGCCCTATGAAAAATTTTAAAAACAGCCAAAAAAAAAAGAAAACTGGCTGGGAAAAATTTTTTCAATACTCGAACAGATTGCCCCCGAGCACCTTCCCGGAATGAATTAAGTTTTAGGGACCCCAATTCTACGTATAAATAACTGTATTAGCAAAATATGTTGTTTCCCCAATAAAGATATAAAACCCTTTAGTCCCCCTCTAAACAACAAGACCTTGGGGGTGCCACTGATGTTCTTTTGGGTTTTTTGCAGACAATCGAAACACAACGCAACCAAGAAGGTTTTGAAATATTTGCCCGAGAAAGTGAGCATTTATGCTGGCTTTTCCCCGGTTCCCCCCCAGCGGCCTTTTGGGACTTTCACCCCAAGCAAGACCCGGGGCCCGTAAGAAAAAGTAATGGACCCGTTTTGACTTCCCAAAGGGTCTGATCCTTGCAACTGGGCACAACAATGGGGGCATTAAGGGGTCTGGGATCCCTAAACAGGTACATAAAAAATTTTGTTTCCCGCCATGTAAAAAAAACTAAATTAGTTGGGGTAAAACCCCGTTGTAATTTAAATTGGTTTTTGGGTTTAAACCCCTTTTTTAATAGGTTGGTTTGGTTATTTTTCCCCGCAAAGCTTATAAAGTTTTGGGTTTTCTTTTACAAAATATTAATTTCAAAAACACCCCTACATCCCCAGGGATTTCAGGCAGACTAATATTATTAATTCTTTCTGACTATATTTTCCCAGGTTTTTTGGAGCGGTACCTTTTTAAAAATTCCTAATTGCCTATTTAAATACCGTTTGGTAATTAAAAAAGATTTAATTTATTAATAAACTTTGTAATAGTGAAAGGGGGGACCAAAAAATATAACAGTTTACAGTTAGTAAAATTAAATAATAGGGAAAAATTTTTTCTTGGAAGATACCCGTTTCTTTAAAACTTTTCCCGTGTTTGGGAAGAGTTTTCAGGCAACTTAAAGGGCTAACTTAAGAAATTTAAAAAAGGCATTAACCGTATTAGGAATTTATGTTTACATTCATTTGGGGGGAAAGTAAGTGGGAAAATGGGGAGAATTTCAGATGCAGAAAAAGTCGTTTTTGGGTTTTTGGATGTGTTTTACCAAACAGAAAAAAAAGTGGGGTTTTTTTTTTGTTATGATGAAAGGGGTTGTTTTGGGAGATAAGAGTTTTTTTTTAACCCCTTAAATTGAAAATGGGGTGTCTGGGTTTCTAGAGGGTTTCAAGGCAGGGAGGTCCCAATTTTTTTGTCCTTTTTTTGTACATTGGGGTTTTTGAAGAGGTTTAGCCATTTACGAGGGAAAAGTTCCCTAGAACTTTTGGTTTTCTGGGAAGGGCCAAAGGGGGCCTGTTGCACTTATCAAGAAAGTGTTTTTAAATTCCCGGGGTTAATAAATTTTAATTTTTTGGTTTTTGAAAAAGTGGGGGCACATATAAGTGTGAATTTTTGTAAATTTAGTAGGTTTTGGCCTTTAAAGGGGGTGGGGGGGGGGGCCAGCATTGGTTGCTTGATAATTCTTACTGCAGGGTTTTTGTTGGGTTTTTATTGGCTTTAGGTGTGTTTCTGCTGTTTATTCCCCCCGGGACAAATAGCATAGGGGGGGAGGGAAGATAAATTAATTTAAAAAATATGAAAGGGCTTATTGTGATAATATTAATGTTCATTTAAGGAAATTTCCCCCCTGTTTTGGAAACCCCTTTTGTGTTTTTGTTTGGATATGGGTTTCCAAAATTTTTTGTTGGCCCTCAAGGTGCTGACCCAGGAAATTTTTCCCTCATTATGTTTAAGCAATAAGAAGTTGTTTAATCACCATGTTCAGCTGGGCACCACCTGTTTTTTGTTCCCAAACCTAATGTAAAGGGTTTTGGGCAGTATTAAGGGAAGGTTAAGACAATCATCCTGGTCAATATTTTTGTAGTTGTAAAAACCCAAATCGTAATAATCTAGTTGTAATACCTACTTGTAAATTTAAACCCGTTGTAATAGCCTAGTTGTAATAGCCCCGTTGAATAAACCCCGCTGGGAAAGCCCAGGGGTAAAAAGCTTATTTTAGTTAAAAGGAGCCCGGAGTTAGCTGAGGTGTCCCTTTTATTACTGGGGTGGTGGGAAAACTGGGGGGTCCCATGTATTTTTTTTTGGGGCGAAGTTATGCTGGGATGTCCCCCTGTATTAAAAAGGGGCGAAGTTTTTGCTGGTTGGGGTCCCCTTTTATTTAAATGGGGCAAAGTTATGCTGGTTGTGTCCCAGTAGTTACTGGAGGGAAAGGTTTTTGCTGGGTTTGTCCCCTGGTTTTTGGAGCAAAGTTTGGGTGGTTTTGCCCATGTAGTTACTGGAGCAGAGTTTTTGCTGGTTGTGCCCATGTAGTTTTCTGGAGCAGATTTTTGCTGGGGGTGTCCCATGTAGTTACGGGGTGGAGTCATGTGTTGGGTTCCCCCTGTAGTTGCGGAGGGGGAGTTAATTTCGGTTTTGTCCCCTGTATTACGGAGCCCAAAACATGCCCGGGGTGTCCCATGGGGGCTACTGGATGGGGGTTATGCCCGTTGGGTCCTTTTATTTTCGGAGTGGTGTTTTTTACTGGTGGGTCCCCCTTAGTTACTGGAATTTTTGTTATGCTGGTGGTGTCCCATTAGCACTGGAGTGGAGTTATGCTGTTGGTGCCCATGTAGTTAAATTTGGG
>NW_026466030.1:0-13475 GCF_026875155.1 Cherax quadricarinatus
GTTGGTAAATGCAGCAGCGAGGAGAGGGGTTGGAGGCAGTGGGATTCCTGTCAAAGGGAATGTGTGGGTGTAAATTTTATCAAAAACAGAGGGGGGGAAATTGGGAAAGGGTTGGATTAATAAAAGCATTAGTCAGGGGGCAGAAGGGGGGTTTTTTAGGTGGTTTTGGTCATTTAAGAGTGGATCAAAGTAAATGACATGGAAACATAAAAATCATAGGGAAGGAAAGAGGGGTGGGGGTCGCCTGGGAAAAAGGGTTAAAAGGGGGAAAAGGGGAGTTTGTGGGCGAGGGGTTTGGGACTTCCAGAAAAGACATAGCAGGGTTAATAGGAGTAAATGGAGACAAATGAAACTTGGGACCTCGATCTGTTGGAGTGGAGCAGGTAATATTTAGTAAAGGGGATTCGGGAAAAACCGGTTTTTTTTCATAATCGGATTGGGTCCTGGAAAGGGGAAGACAATGCCTCACTTTAAAGGTGGTTTGGAATTTTGGCATTTGGAGGGATATTTTGTATCTTTAACAAATATGTTTCTAAACGTTGTTTTCTGGGCACCTCTGCAAAAGCGTGATAAGTTGAGGGGGGAAAGTTTTATGAGATAAAAAGTATTTTTCTTTTGGGGTTTTTCTTTTTTTTTGGGGGGGCCCACCCCCTGCCTCGTGGAGACGGCCGACTTGTTAAAAAAAAAAAAAAAAAAACTACAAAACCCAAACCCCCGCTAATACTTTGCAAAAACTGCTCAAGAAGTTTTTTGTCTTTTCAATAAAAAAGAAACCCAAAAAAATGCACACCACGGGTTTTTTAGTTGAGAGTGGAAACACCATTGTGTATGACACCGAGTTTCAAGAGTTCCACAAGCTGCAGACTCTAGGAATATGTCCTGACATTATTGGGAATATTTTATAGAAAAATAGAAATAAAAAAATTTTTTGTATTGTTTTTTTTTTTAAACAATTTTTAAACAAATTTGATAATATTTTTTTGTTTATTTTGTTGTATACAACGATGATAAGACTTTGCACCTTATTTTTGGTCTCATAGGCCACATAAGTTACGAAAAAATAAATATGAACAAAACAACAAACCTTAAAATACAAAAAAACAAAGTTTACCTGTGACGGCAGTCGCCGCTTTTGCCATACGGGGTCTTTTTCTGCAAACTTCACAACCTATACTCGTAAGTACGATGGCTTTTTTTTTTGGGGACAAAACACTCAGAAAAAAATCTTAACTTTTTCAAAAGAAAAATAATTTTTGTTTTTTTTCGATTTTTGGCGCATGAATGACATTTCAGAGGGGGGGCCTAAAACCCAAAAAGGGTTAAGTAAAATAAGACATTTAATTCCCAAAGAGTGATTTTTTATTAAATATACATGGGGGTCCCATTTTACATTTTTCTGCAATACAGTCAATTAAAATTATGCCAAAAACTCATACGGCCCCCCCCACCTACTTTCAAATACGGCATGGTGCCCCCCCCGGGTTTGTTTACATTCTCTGTGAGATCCGAAAAACATTAAGTCTTTATATTATTCTAAACTCCAAAAATTTCAAGTGTTTTTAAAAGTTTTTTTCATTTTTTTATATATACTCTGATAATACCAGTGGACCCCCTCATAACGATCACCTCCTAAGCACCAATTAATAAGTGTTTTTTAGAAATCGTTTGTACTGATGTTTGGGGTCTAAAATGGACTAATCTACTTCACAATTCCTTAGGGGGAACAAATTCGTCAGTACTGCACCTGAACATATTTCGGATAAAAAAAATACGTTAACCGGGGCCCACTGTTTTTAGTCAGGGGGCCCCCACTTATATGGCGGGTTTAGTTCCAGCTACCGCCTAAAGGGGAAAATTGCCTAAAGGGGAACACCCTTTTTTTTCCCTTTATAACATACAAATCAGATAACAAGTTTACACTAACTATTTTTAAGTTTGCAATAGAATAGGTTTAAAAACAAAAAAAAAGTAAAAACCACATAGTGGACTCATTACTTCCCTTTAAAAAATTTTTGTATCTTTACTAGGGAAAAAGTAGTATTTTATTGTAAAAAACAAGTGTGGTTTATGGTTTCAGCGGGGCTACCATACCAGGCCTTTCACCCCACATAATATTCTACGATAAAAAGATCCCAAGCAATAAAAGCATGTACAGTTCCTCATTACTTACCTTAAAATATTTGTAGTCTTAATGTAGGGTCAGGATGATAAAACGAGATAAAAAGAAAAAATAGAGAGAAGAGAGAATGAGTACAAAGAGGACGGGGAGAGTTTTTGAAAACAAACCGGGGAACTAAGTAAATGAACTCGGTGATTATTTTATCATTACAGTACCCCCCCGGGATTCGATATTTAACCATCCTAGAGCTCATCGAAACCGAAAATATCAAAAGCGAATCAAAATTTTTCCCCATAAGAAATAAAGGAAAATCAAATTAATCCTGCAAACACCCAAAAAATGAAAAAAAAAATGTTCCACAGAAATATTAATTTAAGCAATAGAATAATTTCATAACAACAATAAACATAGAATAATTGACACTTATCTTTTTAAGAAGATCGGGATGATTGATGGGGGGAGAGGGGGGGGGGGGTTAGTGTTTAGAAGGGGAATCCCTTCCATTTGACTTGAGGGAGCAATCCTTTTCTGGGGGGTTTCTTCCTTCTTTTTTTAATGCCCCTAGGGCCCCTTGAGATCACTGGACTTTTGTCGCAAAAACATATCTGTCCCAAGTGGCCTGAAAACCCCTTCCTTTATGACATTCCTAAAGTGTTTTTACAAAAGTGTCGTGTAATAGTCACCAGCACGGCTGCAATACTGTGTTAGGGTGATTGTCATCAAAAAAGGGGGGGGGACTTTAAGCCCCAATTTCCCCACATTTTCCCTTTAAACTTGAAGAGGGGACTTCTTCAAATTTTTCTAACCCCTTCCTCCAAGCAGTTTCCCGGGGTGGCCTTTTCTGTTTTAGGAACTAGCACTCATCAGGGTTAGTTCTTTATTTCCTCCTCCAAACCTTCCCCAACCCCCCACTAACCCCCCAACCCAAGGCTTCCCCAATGCCCAATGGTTCTCAACTGGCATAGGCTTCCAGGTTAGCCTCAAATCCTTCAAAATCCCTTTTTTCTACACATTCTGGCCCCAGCTTTTTTTAATGACAGGAACTTGATGCTTCCTTTAGGGGATGACAAAGCACTTTGTCTCGGAAACTGCGGATCAGTACTACTTGTGTCCGCCACTCACTCAGCTTGGCGGTGTCTCATGCCACCAACACCTATTACCATAGTACAGGTATCATGTTCAGGGGACCATTGGGACATTTACTATAGGTAGGGTACCATGCATTACAATAACATAGGGTGCAGGGTACCATATGGCACGGGACCATGTGGTACGGGTCCCAATGTCGGGGGAACATACAGTACGGGAACACCATATGGTACAGTACAGGGATAATTTAGGGAAATAAGTCACCTTCTTTTTGGGTACCTAGGTTTTATACTTAGCTGCTATTATAAACTTGTAGAAATTTTTTCTTACCCCGAATAAACTTACTCAAGTCAGTGGCATCATAAGAAAGTTTATTTAGTTATACACAAATAAAGTTACATAGAATATAAACTTACAGCATATTTTGGGAAACCAGGATAACCCAAAAAGTCAACAACTTTTTTCCATTAGGGTCCCTGTACCCTGTACCATTGGTATAATGTGCCATGTGGTACAGTGTACATATGGGAACCATTGACCATATGATACCATTGTACCCTATGATCCATGTACCCTATGATACCATTTTATGACAGGGCACCAATGTACCATATGGTCCCATTGCCCATATGGCACAATGGACCATATGGTTCAAAACCAAAGAATTCGTCTTCACTCCACTTCCTTCATCTGAACTGTAATTTGTGAAAGGAGAGTCAAAATTTTCCGGAGAGTAAGTGGGGAGAGAGCTTCCTTGCCGCCAGGCACATGAAAAAAGCTACTTTGCCCCTTTTCCCCAATGTCTGGGGGCGTCCAAATTTTTTTTCTATGGTTCACACTGACCACCCAGACCATTCTCTCAGATGTGGGCCTCCCAGCCTTCCGCCTAGTTTTGACGCCGCTAAATTTGGCATAGACTAGGGTTTGGACCCGAATGTAAAGCCGTAGATCACAGGAGGGACCCTGAAAGGGTAAAAGACTCGGTATTATTATTATCATTACAATATAAACTCTCAGATATGACACTTACTGTTTTAAAAGGTACCTGCATGCCACACATATGTAAGTTTATTTACGAAAGGGTAAAAATAAAAAAAATTTACAGAGTGTATTAAAATATGAAAAACTTTTAAAAACACTTGAAATTTTGGGTTTCCAGCAAATGGGGAAAACTTAGTGCTTACGGGTCTCAAGAGAATTAAACAAACGGGGGGGGCGCGGTGCCATATTAGAAAATCAGGGGGGGGGGAGCCGATAGCGAGTTTTTGCATAATTTTTAAATGACCGTATTTAAAGGAACACCGTAAAGTGGGGGCCCCACTGTAAAGTATACATAAGTAAAATTACACACTGTGCTGCATACAGGTTTAAAATTAAAATCAGAAAAGGACCCTGGGGGAGAACTTCTGTTGACCCCGTTACGAAGTCTCCCACCTTGGGGAGGGATAATAAACGCCTCTTTTAATGGGGGATAACTGACGCGGGACTGTACATACCCATTCCTATTAAACCACAGACTGTTGCAAATGCTTTCCGGATCATTTTTTTTCCACATACTTGCCCACATTCCTTCGTCAACAATGGGGCGGATTCATAAAAGCCACAATGCAGGGCTATGCTCAATATTAACATTCATCAAGCCCAGTAGCTCCACGCATCCGCAATTTAAAGGCCTTCAAAGACAAATCACAAGGTTAATGGGGTGCCAAGTAAACTATAATCCGATTGTACCACATGGGGTGAGGTCATTTCCGATGTCAGTGTACCCAAAATCTTTACCAACAGCTCATATGTGGAACCCCATTTTCATTGTAGGCATGACAAGCTTTCCCTATAAATTCTTTGGCTCACCACCTCAACCTGACAACATCACCTCAAAAAGATGCGACTACACAGTATACCTTACAAGGTAAAAAAAACCTTAAGAAAGCAACAGATAAGTTTGTCAAATCAAAACATATTGCAAAGGAGATAAGGTTGAACCGGGTTGCAAAATTATTTGAAAAAATCCTACACACACTCCAGGTATGCATAACGGGTTTCCCAAAAATTCATTGCCCTACCTGTTACCACAGCTCTGGGCAAAAATTTTTGAGGTGAGGGAGATTCCCGGGAAACCAAAGGGAAGCTCACCTTTGACCACATGAAGTAATACAACGTGGGAAAGGGTGAGGTTGAGCTGGGGGAAAAGTGTATTGCAAAGCTAAAAACCGACTTTACAATGACAACCGTCTACTATTTTCCCCCTACTACTTCTACTACTATACCAATGATAGTCTTGTAAGGCTACATACCTTGTCGAACCCAGCAAAAGCAATACTTTTCGTGACATTGACATCCTTCGACTTTCCACTCCATGCTACCACACAACTGTTTTTCTCTCTGAAAGGGTTTTAACCTTTCAGGGTCGCAGGCCCCTCCCAAAAAACCTGTTACAGGGTCAAAAAAAAAAAATTTTCGAAAAAAAAAAAAATTTTCTTTTAAAAGATATTGTTTTTTTCTGAATTATTGGGCAAAAAAAAAAATTTTTACCATATACTTACCGAATATGGGGGCTGAATTTGACAAAAATGAGGGCAAGGGTAACATCGCCGACGCGTCCCCCCGGGATTACTTCTTTATTTTTTTTGGGTACTTTTCTATTATTTTTTTTTTTTTTTTTTTCCAAAGTACTTTTAGGGCCTGAGACCAATATGAGCACTATTTTGTAAGTTATTTCTTTTTTAACTAAAAACAAAACTGCATAAACACGTTGTCACTTTTTTTTGTTTACAAAACTTTTTACACAAATAACAATACAAAATTTTTTATTACTTTTTTTTCTATATTTTGTTTAAAACATATACATCACGGGACATTTTTAAAGTTCTGCAGTCCGTGGAAGTCTTTGAAACATGGGGTCATCAAATGGGGTTTTAAAAACTCCCCCACACATAAAACGAGTGTCTCGGTTTTTGGGGCATTTTTTTTTTTTTTTGTTACAGATTAACACCTCTAAGAGCCTTTTTTTTTTGAAAGCATAGCAGGGGAGTTTTTTTAGGAAGGATCACCATGCTTCAACGAAAGTAGTTTGTTGATAATTCGTGGGCGGTTTTCTATTGCAGATGCGTTTTCCCTTGTATTTATTATTATTTGTCTGAACAGACACACAAAATTCGCCATTTGGGGTTTGTTCTGGGTTTTCATCTTTATAATTAAAGCATTGACGGAAAAAATCCAGAAAAATAAAAAGATTTTTATGTACCCTTTTAACTTGCAAAACCCAATCTGCATGTCACATTTGTCACTGAATGCATATTGAGGTGTAATCTCACAGCTGCATTTTTAAATTGGGGTTTAATGCTTTCCTTTGCTGCCTGCCAGGTGTCTGCCTTTCATTAGGGGGACTGATGACAACGTGTGACTCTCATTTGTCAATGCCCCCCGAAATGCCATGAGTCATTTGGGAGCCAAAAAGGGCCTGCACCTCCCCTACGAGTGCCACGTCGAACTGGGCATATTTTTTCATTTGCATGCACGGCCCCAAAAACTGTTTATGTTCACTCACAAGAAACACTGAGTAAAGGGGTTTTTACCCGCGTCAGTATATAAAAAATGCCCTTCCAAAAAATGGGTTTCCCTCATTGTTCTAACCACATCACCAGAAAACCCCGTAAAATTCCTGGTATCTCGTAATGATTACTTCCAGTTACACAACATATCCCCAAAACAAAACCACGTAACAATGACTCAAGAAATTTTAATACACATTCAAACAAACCATACCCCTTTCCGGGGGTTGAACCCGCGACGGGCAGGAGTTTTGAACTCTATGACCCCCGGGGTTTAATCCCCCCGGGGGTAGGGACTGTAAACAAACACAAAGCAAAAACAGTTTTAAACCCAAACGTTTCCCTTGCTTAGTAGTATGCTTTTAAATCAGAGTCTTCCTTTTTAAAGAATCAAAACTCACAAAAACAAGCTTCCTGAAGGGAAAAAATACATATTGAATTTCTGTTTCAGAAAAATTAACACATTCCTAATCTATAACCTGTCATTTCTGCAGGGGCCTGTTTTGGGCTGAATGAAGCATACGTAATGTAGCACAAAAATTGGTTCACCCCATTAATCACTAAACCTGGGGTTTTCAAAACAGGCGGTCTGTTGACCATAGATTTCACACGTATTATACACTGGGCATAAGCATTATTTTGGGCAAACAAAAGAACATTCACCACATTTGTCTCCTTCCACTGGTGTAGGGGTGAGTTTGGTGAAAGTATTGTTTTCCATGGGGAAATCATAGTACGTTGTTTTCCCTACAATAAATTTCCATCAGGGGGCCTCAAAGAAAACTCAAACTTCCCGTTTTCGGGATTTTTCCCATTTTTCAAAATGGCCTATTCCACTTTGACTTTCACAAAGTGAGGGGGATTGGGAACAAAATTGCAGCTTCCTCCCAATCCCGGGGGCAGTCTGCTGGGGAACTGAATATTGACAGGGGGTTGTGGTTGGGGAGGTTTGTTGTGGAGGCTGGTGTTTGGGGGGGTGGGGATGGGGGCCCTTTTGTTTTTAAATCACTGAGCAGGGGCGTGGGTGGCAGCGGGGCCCACTGCGGGTCCCTCAGGGGCTGGCACCACTACCACCACCATGCACATTTTCCACCCAATTGCAACACTGTCATCTTCATTTTCACTTCTTTTCCTGTTGTACACCAGGGGGATTATACCCAAAAATGTACTCCTTCCCCTTGAATAACAATGGCACCCTACCGGGGTGCATATATTTTTTGTAATACTGAAATTCAGGGAGAACATTCCACTTCACTATCACTACGGGAACTTTTTTTCAAGAGCTTTAGTTCATATCACCATATATCACCAATGCTCACATCTGAGTCGGGGTTTTGGGGAAAAATAGGAGTTTCCTCTTTGTTTGTACAAATGAACGGAAAAAGACGGCCCAGCAGCAGAGGGGGAAAGGGCGGGGGGGTCGCGGGTTTTTTCCCTCACTATTTTTTTTATTATGGTCATTAGTTTCGGTCACAACCTCACCAAAACCTTTAAAATCCTCTTTACTGGGACTTCCTCTGTATTAGAGCTTCACGGGGGAAAAAAATGTCCCAAATTTGCCGGGAGTTTCTTTCCCCAAGGCATGGGGGAACAAAGGTTACTAAAAGGCTTCCCACAAGCCCACGGGGGCCCCGAATTTTTTTTTCCCACGCGCACACTGACCACGCAGACCCATTCTCTCACATCTAGGCCCCCCGCTGTTTCCGCTTAATTTTAAGCCCCCTAGAAATTTATGCGTACTTATGGACCAACCCTGGCACGAAACCATACTATACGGCACCAACCCGAAAGGGTTAAGCACAACTCTGTATAGTTTTGTCCAGATGCGATCAAGGGGACAACACCCTGTATATATTACAGTGGACCCTCATTTTTTGACCCGGGTCCCAATCACCAAATTTGTAATGTATTTATGTAAGTCTTGTAGGTATTTTTGGGGGGCTGAAATGGACAACTAATTTCACAATATTCCCTTTGGGGAAAAAATTCGGGCGTACTGCACTAAAAATACTTCGGAATGAAATAATATCGTAAACCGGGGGCCCTGTAAATTTTTTGTTTTAAAAGGGATTGTATATTGTTAAATAAGTCCCTTGGGGGTAATTCACGCAAGTATGTTTCACGTAGCATTTTTCAAGGTCTGTATTTAAAGTCAAGGGATGCTGCCCTCTTTTGTCACATATCACACCCCAGGAAATGCTGCTGTCATTGTTTACAGATTGAGGAGGGGACAGTGTCCTTGGGTATCAGCAAGCCCGATGGCCTAGCCCTGGAACAACCTGTAAAAAAAGATACTTAATTCCAGTGCTGGGTCTCCAGGCTCCATCCTCCACTAGCTGATTTAGCAGCTATTTTCTCTTCCACTGGAATGGGAGAGTTTTGAGGCCTGCAGAATTATTACTTTTGATTTTTGGTGAGAAAAAGCCAGTCCTGCGGGGATAATTCCTTTAGTTTTTTCCTTTCCCCGGGGGCTGAAATGTCGTGTCGAGAGGCACAAGGTTGGCTGAGCGAATGTAAAAAAGCCTATGTTGCCTACCACTAAGTTCTTTTTTTTTGGGGGAATTTTGCGCTGACACCTAGAGAAAAAGGCCTCCCAACTCGGGGGTGATCCCAAACCCTAGAGTGAAAATGCAGAGGATTCACCTTGAAGCCACAAAAATTAAACTACTTATCTGCTAGGAAAATGATAGGAGGATAATGAAAACCTTCAAAAAAAAGGATGCCAAGCCTATATATTCTTTTAAAATCGCTTGTTCTCTCTAGACCGGAATACGCCATACACTAAGGGCCCCCTTCAAGGTGGAGACATTGAAAACCCTGGAAGGTACAAGAACTTCAAAGCACCATAATACAAAAGGCACCAAAATTTACTGGGAATGGTTAAGGTCCTTACTGTACCCTGGAAGCAGCAAAGAGATACATGATAATGTGCACTTGGAAGTTCTGGAGGATTGGGACCAAACCTCACATAAAATCACTCCCCTATGAAAACAAAAGACTTGGCGGGGGATGTAACATTACCCTGATGAAAAGCAAGGACACCATGAGTACATTGAGAGACAGCACAATAAGTGTCCGGGGCCCAAGACTGTTCAACTGCCTCCCAGCGTAAATAAGGGGGATTACCAATAGACCCCTGGCTGTCTTCAAGAAGGCACTGGACAGGCACCATAAGTCAGTACCTAACCAACCAGACTGTGGTTTGTACATCAGTTTGTGTGTAGCCAATAGTAACAGCCTAGTGATCAGACCCTGATCCACCATGAGTTCTGGTCTCAGACTGAGCCATGGGGGTGTTGACCCCCAAAACCCTCTCCAGGTCAACTCCAGGTAATACCACCGTTGTCCTCGCTTTAGGCCCTCACCCTAGATAGCAGCTTCCCCCCCCCTTCCCTCGCACTAGTGCTATCCAGCCTACCCTCACCAGACTGCATGCTTGAAACCTCTGTTATTACATAAATCTTGATCACTAGTCAATCGGCAGTATTCTCCTACATTTCTACCTAACAAGAAAGTGCAAGGCAAAATTCCACACACAGAGGCATTAAAATGCTTACTTGATTATAAGACTTAAGAAATTACTGTTCTTTGCTTATCATCATTTAAGAGTCCCATCACGTTTCACATCTAACACTACCTTAATAAACACTATATTACATACAAATTTTCCACTCTACAACCCTTGTTAATCTACTTTTTTCACCACTCCTACAAACACACCCTATACCCTTGTTAATTCTATCTTTTCACACTCCTCAACACACCCTAATACCCTTGTTAATTCCTACTTTTTTTCACTCCTACAACACACCCTAATACCCTTGTCAACTTTGCCTCTTGTTCACTTTACAACACACTTGTCTCTGGCCTTTACATAATCCTTCTTTAGCACAATTCACCTGGAGTACTCTATGACCCTTTCGCTTAGCGCTTCTTTTGATTATAATAAATAATAATATTATACCTTTCAGTTTAGCACTTAGTTGGTTTATATATTAAAATTTATTACAATGAATAAAAATGAAAATTAAGATGTTTAATGTATCAGGTCAAGTGTTTTTACACAATTTATTAGTAACATACTTATTTATACACAACATGTGATTTACCTCTAAGGTTCTTTACAGATATACATCTAAGTGCAAATTATTATTAGTGAAATGTGTGATAATAGAGAATGTTTTTTTTTTTTTTTTAATTCCAAGTTTTGTGGGTGGTAGGGTTTGGAATATTGTACTATACTTGAACTCATTAGTGTTCCTATTGCAGAAGTATTTTGTGGAAGACTGCCAGGTTGTGTCTTGCCAGACACTTATCTTCAGTACATTGAAGAAGCACCAGTGTAAGTGTTTGAAAACAGCTGATACTGCAGATAGTATTTTGTGGAAGACTACCAGGTTGTGTCGTTATGCCAGACACTAATCGTTCAGTAACAGTCATGAAGAACATCGCTAGATAATGCATGTGAATTTTAACTTTAAGTATTACTAATTAAACATTTTGCTTTTAAAATATTGGTCAAGTCTATCCAAAGTTGCATGGCAGTTTATTAGAAAACAATACAAGTTAGTAATACTTGTAATTTAAAAATATTTTCAGAAAATCTGTTTAAGAGAAAAAATATTGAAAATGTGTTGAGTATCTGCAGTGTTCCAGAACACATATTAGTGTTCAACACACAATATCTGCAGTGTTCCAGTACACATATTAGTGTTTCAACACACAAAACAAAAGTTTATGGTATGTATCAACACACACAAAAAACTTTATATGGAAAAACTGTATTCCATGTCCAAATAATTAAATGAAATTGATATACACATATGAATATATATAGAGATAAACTGTACCACTGTTAAATAAATAAAATATTTTAAAATGAACTCCATTCTTTGAAAAATGTGAAAAAAATATGAGAACACAAACTAGATCATGTGTTCAGAGTGCCTCAAATATTGTAATAAAAAAACCAATCTTTTGGAACAAATGCAAGTACATACAGAAGTTAAACCATATCAGTGCTCAAAGTGTCTTAAATGTTTTGGTGCAAAAGGCAAACTAGTGAGACATATGCTAGTACATACAGGAGCTAAACCATATCAGTGTTCATTGTGTGTGAAATGTTTAGTCGACAAGGCAGTCTTCTGAGACACATGCGAGTACATACAGTGCTAAACCATATCAATGCTCTGAGTGTCTGAAATGTTTTAGTGTAAAATGCAGTCTTGTGACACACATGCGAATACATTCAGGAGATAAACCATATCAGTGCTCTGAGTGTCTGAAATGTTTTAATCGACAAGGCAATCTTGTGACACATATGCGAGTACATACAGAGAATAAACCATAACAGTGCTCTGAGTGTCTGAAATGTTTAAATGTAAAAGGCAGTCTTGTGAAACATATGCAAGTGCATACTGGAGCTAAGCCTTATCAGTGCTCTGAGTGCCTGAAATGTTTTACTGAAAGTAGGCAGTCTTGTGAAACATATGCGAGTACATACAGGAGATAAACCATATCAGTGCTCAGAGTGTTTGAAACGTTTTAGTATAAGAGGCCATCTTGTGACACATATGCGAGTACATACAGGAGACAAACCGTATCAGTGCTCGAGTGTCTGAATGTTTTAGTGAAAAAGGCCATCTTGTGAACCATATGCGAGTACATACAGGAGATAAACCATATCACTGCTCTGAGTGTCTGAAATGTTTTAGTGAAAAAGGCAGTCTTCTGAGACATATGCGAGTACATACAGGATATAAACCATATCACTGCTCTGAGTGTCTAAATGTTTTAGTGAAAAAGGCAGCCTTCTGAAACATGTGCGAGTACATACAGGAGATAAACCATATCAGTGCTCTGAATGTCTGAAATGTTTTAGTGAAAAAGGCAGTCTTGTGAGACATATGCGAGTACATACAGGAGATAAACCATATCAGTGCTCTGAGTGTCTGAAATGTTTTGGTATAAAAGGTGGTCTTGTGAAACATATGCGAGTACATACAGGAGATAAACCATATCAGTGCTCTGAGTGTCTGAAATGTTTTGGTGTAAAAGGCCAACTTGTGAGACATACGCGAGTACATACAGGAGATAAACCATATCAGTGTTCCGAGTGTCTGAAACGTTTTAGTGTAAAAGGCAGTCTTGTCAAACATATGCGAGTACATACAGGAGATAAAACATGTTAAATGTTTAATGTATCAGGAATATTTTAGTTAGAAACACATAAGAATATATACAAGGGATAATACAGTATTAGTGTTGTGTGAAATATGTTGAAGAAATGTCAGTCATTGAAATAATGTAAGAAGTTCATAGAGATGATAAGTTCTATTAATGCTCAAAATATCTTATAAAATTTTATAAAAAAAGATCCGTCTTGTGTACAGATAGAAGCTAATATAGAATACAAATAATATATATGGAAAATTTCTACAAGGTCAAGTCTGTAATCTGCTTATTGCAGTAACCAAGAATTCTACAGTGAAATATTCATGAAACAGTAGTGTAATATTCATCAACCGAAAACACTGAGGTAATATTCACCGAACAACATTTGTGTTAAAATTCACTAACAACAGTAGTGTTAAAATTCACTGAACAACATAGTGGGAATATTCACTGAACACAGTAGTGTTATTCACTGAACACAGTAGTGTAATATTCACTGAACAGCAGTAGTGAAAAATTTACTGAACAACAGTATGTAAATT
>NW_026466031.1:0-22500 GCF_026875155.1 Cherax quadricarinatus
TTCACAAAAATATTTTTTCGCTAACTTTTAGCATTAAATTCAATTGTAGCATTGAATCTGATGAAAAAGTGTGAAAACCCATGTATTTTAGCTAAAAAATAAGGATCGTCAGAAAAACTTTCAAAATGAGCTAAATCGTCAACAAATGCTTGGAAAAGCCTCGAATCGTGGAAATATGCCAAGAAATCTCAAGTTCGGGCATTTTTCAACATCTTAAAGTATATTACATATTTTTCAAAAAGCCCATAAAATTTCGATGAAATTCAGAAATAATTTTGAATATTTCATGTATTTTTTAAAAATTAATGAAGCATTGAAAATATCGGAAAAATGTTCAAAAATGATGTTTTAATGCATATTTCGACGATTTGGAGCATTTAGAACGATTCTCAGACAAACTTGATTTTTTAGCTAAAATTCATGGATTTTCAAACTTTTTTATCAGAATTGCTGATGGAATTGAATTTTATGCTGAAAGTAACTTAAATATGACATTTTACTGTAGTATTGGGAAAATATATATTTAAAGTGTGAAAATCCATGTATTTTAGCTAAAAAGTAAGGTTTGTTTGAAAAGTGTTCTAAATGCTCCAAATCGTCGAAATATGCAGTAAAACATCATTTTAGCATATTTTTCCTATTTTTTCAACGGTAAAAGTATTTTTAACCAAATACTTCACAAAAATATATTTTCACTTACTTTTAGCATAAAATTCAATTGTTGCAGTGAATCTGATGAAAAAGTGTGGAAACCCATGTATTTTATCTGAAAAAATGAGGTTTAACAAACCTCAAACTATTTTATCAGAATTACTGATGGAATTGAATTTTATGCTGAAAGTAACTTAAATATGAGATTTTAGTGTAGCCTTGTGTCAATACATATTTAAATTGTGAAAATTAATGTACTTTAGCTAAAAAGTAAGGTTTGTTTGAAAAGTGTTCTAAATGCTCCACATCGTCGAAATATGCAGTAAAACATAATTTTAGCATATTTTTTCCGATTTTTTCAACGATAAAAGAATTTTTAACCAAATACTTCACAAAAATATATTTTAGCTTAGTTTTAGCATAAAATTCAATTTTAGCAGTGATTCCGATGAAAAAGTTTGAAAACCCATGTATTTTATCTAAAAAATGAGGTTTGTTAGAAAAAGGTTCCAAATTAATTAAATCGTCAAGAAATGCTTGGAAAAGCCTCGAATCGTCGAAACATGCCAAAAAATATCATTTTCGGGCATTTTTCAACATTTTAAAGTGTATTACATATTTCTCAAAAAGCCCTTAAAATTTCGATGAAATTCAGAAATAATTTTGAATGTTTCATATATTTTTTAAAAATACCGGAAGCAATGAAAAAACCGGGAAAATGTGCATATTTCGACGATTTCCAGCATTTAGAACGTTTTTCAGACAAACCTGATTTTTTAGCTAAAATTTATGGATTTTCATACTTTTTTTATAAGAATTACTGATGGAATTGAATTTTATGCTGAAAGTAACTTAAATATGACATTTTATTGTAGTATTGTGTGAATACATATTTCAAGTGTGAAAATCCATGTATTTTAGCTAAAAAGTAAGGTTTGTTTGAAAAGTGCTATAAATGCTCCAAATCGTCGAAATATGCAGTAAAACATCAATTTTCCCATATTTCTCAGATTTTTTCAATGCTTTCAGATATTTTTATAATTCTAAAAATATTCAAATTTATTTCGGAATTTCATCGAAATTTTATGGGGGGCTTTTTTTTTTATTGAAAAATTGTGATAATATAATTTAAATGTTGAAAATGCTCGAAATTTAAATCCCATCAGTAATTCTGATAAAAAAAAGTTTGAAAATCCATAATTTTAGCTAAAAAAATGATCGGTTTGCCTGCCTGAGAGAGAAACGTAAGTAAATGCTTCAAATCGTCGAAATATGCAGTAAAAAATTATTTTACCGTATTTTTCCGATTTTCTCAATGACAAACGTATTTTTAACAAAATGCTTCACAAAAATATTTTTTCGCTAACTTTTAGCATGAAATTCAATTGTAGCATTGAATCTGATGAAAAAGTGTGAAAATCCATGTATTTTAGCTTAAAAGTAAGGTTTGTTTGAAAAGTGTTCTAAATGCTCCACATCGTCGAAATATGCAGTAAAATATCATTTTAGCATATTTTTTTCCGATTTTTTCAACGATAAAAGTATTTTTAACCAAATACTTCACAAAAACATATTTTAGCTTAGTTTTATAATAAAATTCAATTTTAGCAGTGAATCCGATGAAAAAGTGTGAAAACCCATGTATTTTATCCAAAAAATGAGGTTTAACAAACCTAAAACTATTTTATCAGAATTACTGATGGAATTGAATTTTATGCTGAAAGTAACTTAAATATAACATTTTACTGTAGTATTGGGAAAAAATATATTTAAAGTGTTGAAATTCCCATGTATTTTAGCCAAATAAGTAAGGTTTGTTTGATAAAGTTGTTCTAAATGCTCCAAATCGTCGAAATATGCAGTAAAACATCATTTTAGCATATTTGACCTATTTTTTCAACGGTAAAAGTATTTTTAACCAAATACTTCACAAAAATATATTTTCACTTACTTTTAGCATAAAATTCAATTGTTGCAGTGAATCTGATGAAAACGTGTGTGTGGGAATACATGTATTTTATATGAACAAAATGAGGTTTAACAAACCCTCAAACTATTTTATCAGAATTACTGATGGAATTGAATTTTATGCTGAAAGTAACTTAAATATGAGATGTTAGTGTAGCCTTTTGTCAATACATATTTAAATTGTGAAAATTAATGTATTTTAGCTAAAAAGTAAGGTTGTTTTCTTTGTTTGAAAAGTGTTCTAAATACTCCACATCGTCGAAATATGCAGTAAAACATCATTTTAGCATATTTTTTTCCGATTTTTTCAACGATAAAAGTATTTTTAACCAAATATTTCACAAAAATATATTTTAGCTTAGTTTTAGCATAAAATTCAATTTTAGCAGTGAATCCGATGAAAAAGTTTGAAAACCCATGTATTTTATCTAAAAAATGAGGTTTGTTAGAAAAAGATTCCAAATTAATTAAATCGTCAAGAAATGCTTGGAAAAGCCTCGAATTGTCGAAATATGCCAAAAAAAAATCATTTTCGGGCATTTTTCAACATTTTAAAGTGTATTACATATTTCTCAAAAAGCCCTTAAAATTTCGATGAAATTCAGAAATAATTTTGAATGTTTCATATATTTTCTAAAAATACCGGAAGCAATGAAAAAACCGGGAAAATGTGCAAAATTGATGTTTTACTGCATATTTCGACGATTTCCAGCATTTAGAACGTTTTTCAGACAAACCTGATTTTTTAGCTAAAATTTATGGATTTTCATACTTTTTTATAAGAATTACTGATGGAATAGAATTTTATGCTGAAAGTAACTTAAATATGACATTTTATTGTAGTATTGCGTAAATACATATTTCAAGTGTGAAAATCCATGTATTTTAGCTAAAAAGTAAGGTTTGTTTGAAAAATGTTCTAAATGCTCCAAATGATCGAAATATGCAGTAAAACATCATTTTACCATATTTTTCCGATTTTTTCAATGCTTTAGATATTTCTAAAAAATATATAAAATATTCAAAACTATTTCTGAATTTCATAGAAATTGTATGTTCTTTTTGAAAAATATGTAATATACTTTAAAATGTTGAAAAATGCTTGAAAATTTCAAGTCCATCAGTATATCTGATAAAAAAGTTTGAAAATCAATGAATTTTAGCTGAAAAATCATGTTTGTCTGAGAAACGTTTTAAATGCTCCAAATCTTCGAAATATACAGTAAAACATCATTTTAGCATATTTTTTTCCGATTTTCTCAATGATAAACTTATTTTTAACAAAATACTTCACAAAAATGTTTTCGCTTACTTTTAGCATAAAATTCAATTGTACCAGTGAATCTGATGAAAAAGTGTGAAAACCAATGTATTTTAGCTAAAAAATAAGGTTTGTCTGAGAAACGTTACAAATGAACTAAATCGTCAAGAAATGCTTGGAAAAGCCTCGAATCGTCGAAATATGCCAAAAAAATATCATCTTCGGGCATTTTTCAACATTTTAAAGTGTATTACATATTTTTCAAAAAGACAATAAAATTTCGAAGAAATTCAGAAATAATTCTGAATGTTTCATATATTTTTTAAAAATACCTGAAGCATTGAAAAAATCGGGAAAATGTGCAAAATTTATGTTTTACTGCATATTTCGACGATTTCGAGCATTTAGAACGTTTCTCAGACAAACCTGATTTTATAACTAAAATTCATGGATCTTCAAACTTTTTTATCAGAATTTCTAATGAAATTGAATTTTATACTGAAACTAACTTAAATGTGACATGTTATTGTAGTATTGTGTCAATACATATTACAAGTGTGAAAATCCATGTATTTTAGCTGAAAAGTAAGGTTTGTTTGAAAAGTGTTCTAAATGCCCCAAATCGTCAAAATATGCAGTAAAACATCATTTTTTCTCCGATTGTTTCAATGATAAAAGTATTTTTAACAAAATACTTCACAAAATTATATTTTCGCTTACTTTTAGCATAAAACTCAACTGTAGCAGTGATTCTGATGAAAAAGTGTGAAAACCCATGTATTTTAGCTAAAAAATAAAGTTTGTTAGAAAAACGTTCGAAATGAACTAAATCGTCAAGAAATGCTTGGAAAAGCCTCGAATCGTTCAGATATGAAAAAAAATATAATTTTCGAGCATTTTTCAACATTTTAAAGTATATTACACATTTTTTAAAAAGCCAATAAAATTTCGATGAAATTCAGAAATAGATTTTGAATATTTCATATATTTTTTAAAAATACCTGAAGCAATGAAAAAATCGGGAAAATGTGCAAAAGTGATGTTTTAATGCATATTTCGATGATTTCGAGCATTTACAACAAACCTGGTTTTTTATCTAAAATTCACGGATTTTCAAACTATTTTATCAGAATTACGTATGGAATTGAATTTTATGCTGAAAGTAACTTAAATATGACATTTTAGTGTCATTTTAGTATTTTAGCTAAAAAATTTGCTTTGTCAGAAAAACGTTCCAAATGAACTAAATCATCATGAAATACTTGGAAAAGCCTCGAAAAGTCAAAATATGCCAAAAAATATCATTTTCGAGCATTTTTCAACAATTTAAAGTTGATTACATATTTTTCAAAAAGCCTATAAAATTTCGATGAAATTCAGAAAAAAAATTGAATATTTCATTAATTTTTTCAACATTTTAAAATATATTATGTATTTTTTTTAAAATTCTGCAACAATTCGATGACAATCAACAATAATTTTGAATATTTCGAATATATTTAAAAAAAATACTTGAATCATTAAAAACCTCAGAAAAATGTGGTAAAATGGTCTTTTATGGCATATTTCGACGATTAGAGGATTTTGAATACTTTTCTGAGAAGCATCATTTTTCAGCTACTATTGAATTTCATGCTAAAATTTAGCTAAATTATGATATTTCTGTGAAGTACTTTGTCAGTACTTGTTTTAAATTAAAATTTGAAGTTTTTCAAGAAATACTTGAAAAAGCCCCGAGTCGTCGAAATATGCCAAAAAATATAATTTTCGAACATTTTTCAACATTCTTAAATACATTACATATTTTAAAATAATCCTACAACAAATCTATATAAATAAATAAAAAAATTGACTATTTCATATATTTTCTAAAATTACTTGAATCATTGAAAAACTTGGAAACATTTGTTAAAATGATGTTTAATTGTATGTATTGACGATTTTAGAGATTTGAGCAGTTTTCAGACAAACCTCACTTTTTAGCTAAAATACATGGATTTTCACACTTTTTAGTCAGGATTACTACTGAAGTTGAATATTATGCTAAAAGTAAGCTAAATTACAATATTTTTGTCAAGTATTTTGTCAATGCATATTTTACTTAAAAAAACTGCAGGTTTTCATGAAATGCTTGAAAAACCCTCGAATCGTCGAAATATGCCCAAAAATGTCATTTTCGACCATTTTTTAACATTCTAAAATATTTTACATGTTTTTAAAAAAAATGCATAAAAAATTATAAAAAACAAATATTAATTTTCAATATTTCACATATTTTTTTAATAATACTTGAATCACTGAAATTTTCGGAAAAATGTACTGAAATGTTTTTTTACTGCATATTTCAATGATTTAGAGCATTTAGGGAACTATTCTGAAAAGCCTCATTTTTAACTAAAAACATAGATTTTTACACTTTTTAATCAGAATTATGCTGCTATTGAATTTTATGCTAAAACTTAGCAAAATTGTGATATTTTGTGAAGTACTTTGTCAATACTGGTTTTAACAAAAAAAAATTAAGTTTTTCAAGAAATGCTTGAAAAAGCCTCAAATCGAAGAAATTTGCAAAAAAAAAAAATCGATCATTTTCAGCATTCTAAAATATTACATATTTTTAAAAAATCACACAACAAATTTATAAAAATCAATAATAAATATGAATATTTCATATATTTTGTAAAACTACTTCAATCATTGAAAAACTCGGAAAAATATGCTAAAATGATATTTAACTGCATATATCGACGATTTAGAGCATTTTTAAGCAGTTTTCAGACAAATATTTTTTCAGCTAAAATACGTGGATTTCAGACTTTTTAATCAAAATTACTGCTGCAGTTGAATTTATGCTAAGAGTCACCTAAAGCATAATATTTTTGTGAAGTAATTTCTCAATACATATTTTAAATAAAAAAAAAATAAAAATTTCTGTAATGCTTGGTAAACATTCGTCTCGCCGAAATATGCCAAAAAATATCATTTTCCATCAATTTTTAACTTCATTAATGTATTACATGTTTTTAAAAAATCCTAGAAAAATTCGATAAAATCAATAATAATTTTAAATATGTAATATATTTTTTTTAAAAAACACTTGAATCATGAAAAACTCTGTAAATGTGCTTAAATGATGATTTACTACATATTTCAACGATTTAGAGCATTTATAGCACTTAAGGAAGAAACCTCATTTTTTAGCTAAAATACATGGATTTTCACGCTTTTTAATCAGAATTACTGCTGCAATTGAATTTTATGTTAAAAGTAAGCTGAATTATTATGTTTTTCTGAAGTACTTTGACAATACTTGCTTTAAATTAAAAAAATGAAGTTTTTCAAGAATTGATTGAAAAAGCCTAGAATCATCAAAATATGCCAAAATGTATTATTTCGATAATTTTTTTCAACATTTTAAAATATACTACGTATTTTTTTAAAAAATCCTGTAAAAATTCGATAAAAATCAACAATAATTTTGAATATTTCGGATTTATTTTTAAAAATACTTGAATCATTAAAAAACTCAGAGAAATGTGGAAAAATGGTCATTTATGGCATATTTCGATGATTTAGAAGATTTTGAATTCTAATATGAGAAGCATCGTTTTTTTAGCTAAAATACATGGATTCTCCAAATTTTTAATCAGAATTACTACTGTAGTTGAGTTTTATTCTAAAAGTACATTAAATAATGATATTTTTATCAAGTACTTTCTCAATACATATTTTACCGAATGAAATTGCAGGTTTTCATCATTCTAAAATATATTACATGTTTTAAAAAATCCAACACAAATTCATTAAAAATAAATAATAATTTTGAATATTTCACATATTTTTTTAAAAAATACTTGAATTATTGAAAAAGTCGGAAAAAATATGGTAAAATGGTGTTTACTGCATATTTTGTCGATTCAGAGCATTTAGAGAACTTTTCTGAAAATTCTCATTTTTTAGCTAAAATTCATGGATTTTCACACATTTTAATCAGAATTTCTGCTGCAATTATTACTGCAGTTGAATTTTATGCTAAAATTTATCAAAATTATGATATTTTTGTGAAGTACTTTGTCAACACTGGTTTTAACTAAAAAAAATTTAGTTTTTAAAAAAATGCTTGAAGAAGCCTCAAATCGTCGAAATATACAAAAAAAAAAAAAAATCGATAATTTTCAACATTCTAAAATATATTACATAGTTTTAAACAATCACACAACAAATTTATAAAAATCAATAATAAATATGAATATTTCATATATTTTGTAAAATTACTTGAATCATTCAAAAACTCAGAAAAATGTGCTAAAATGATGTTTAACTCCATTTATCAACGATTTAGAGCATTTTAAGCAGTTTTCAGACAAACATCATTTTTTCTGCTAAAATACGAGGATTTTCAGACTTTTTAATCAAAAGTACTGCTGCAGTTGAAATTTTTGCTAAGAGTAACCTAAATCATAATATTTTTGTGAAGTAATTTGTCAATACATATTTTAAATGAAAAACAATTAAAGTTTTTCAAGTAATACTTGGTAAACACTCGAGTCGTCGAAATATGCCAAAAAATATCGTTTCCCATCATTATAAATATATTACATATTTTTAAAAAAATCCCACAAAAATTCGATAAAACCAATAATAATTTTAAATATGTCATATATTTTTTAAAAAACACTTGAATCATTGAACAACTCTGTATATGTGCTTAAATGATGTTTTACTGCATATTTCGACGATTTAGAGCATTTAGAGCACTTAAGGGAAGAAACCTCATTTTTCACATAAAAATACATGGATTTTCAAGCTTTATAATCAGAATTACTTCTGCAATTGAATTTTATATTAAAAGTAAGCTGAATTATTATGTTTTTCTGAAGTGCTTTGTCAATACATATTTTAAATTTAAAAAAAATTGAAGTTTTTCAAGAAATGATTGAAAAAGCCTAGAATCATCAAAATATGCCAAAATGTATTATTTCGATAATTTCTTTCAACATTTTAAAATATACTACGTATTTTTTAAAAAAATCCTGTGAAAATTCGATAAAAATCAACAATAATTTTGAATATTTCGGATTTATTATTAAAAATACTTGAATCATAAAAAAACTCAGAGAAATGGGGTAAAATGGTCATTTATGGTATATTTCGATGATTTAAAAGACTTTGAATGCTAATATGAGAAGCATAATTTTTTAGCTAAAATACATGGATTCTCCAACTTTTTAATCAGAATTACTACTGCAGTTGAGTTTTATTCTAAAATTACATTAAATTATGATATTTTTGTCAAGTACTTTGTCAATACATATTTTACCATGAGAAATTGCAGGTTTTCAACATTCTAAAATATATTACATGTTTTAAAAAATCCGACAAAAATTCTTTAAAAATAAATACTTATTTTGAATATTTCATATATTTTTTTAAAAATACTTGAATTATTGAAAAACTCGGAAAAATATGGTAAATTGGTGTTCTACTGCATATTTTGTCGATTTAGAGCATTTAGAGAACTTTTCTGAAAATTCTCAATTTTTAGCTAAAATACATGGATTTTCACACTTTTTCATCAGAATTACTGCTGCAATTTAATTTTATGCTTAAAGTAAGCTAAATTATGATATTTTTGTGAAATACTTTGTCAATACTTGCTTTAACTAAAAAATATTGAAGTTTTTCAGAAATACTTGAAAAAACCTCGAATCGTCGAAATATATCAAAAAAATAACATTTTCGATCATTTTTCAACATTCTAAAATATATTACATATTTTGAAAAAAAAACACTACAAATCTATAATAACCAATAATAAATTTGAATATTTCACATTTTTCTAAAATTCATTGAATTATTGAAAAACTCGAAAAAATGAGCTAAAATGATCTTTTATTGTATATATCGACGATTTAGAGCATTTTGAGCAGTTTTCAGACAAACCTCATTTTTTAGCTGAAATTAATGGATTTTCGCACTTTTTAATAAGAATTACTACTGCAGTTGAATTTTTTGCTAAAAGTAAGCTAAATTATGATATTTTTGCCAAGTACTTTGTCAATACATATTTTACTTAGAAAAATTACAGGTTTTCAAGAAATACTTGAAAATACCTCGAACCATCGAAATATGCTAAAAAACATAATTTTCGATCATTTTTTCAACATTCTAAAATAACTTACATGTTTTTAAGAAATCCGATAAAAATCATTAAAAAAAATAATAATTTTCAATATTTAATATATTTTTTAAAAATACTTGAATCATTGAAAAACTCGAAAAAATATGCTAAAATGGTGCTTTACTGCATATTTCGATGATTTAGAGCATTTATAGAACTATTCTGAAAAACCACACCTTTTAGCTAATATACGTGGATTTTCACACTTTTTAATAAGAATTACTGCTGCTACTGAATTTTTTGCTAAAATTTAGCAAAATTATTATATTTTTGTCAAGTACTTTGTCAATGCTTGTTTCAACTAAAAAAAATTTAAGTTTTTGAAAAAATGCTTGAAAAAGCCTTGAATCTTTGGAATATGCCAAAATACATTGTTTCGGTAATTTTTTCAACATTTTAAAATATATTACATATTTTTTTTTTAAATTCTGCAACAATTCGATAACAATCAACAATAATTTTGAATATTTCGTATATATTTTAAAAATATACTTGAATCACAAAACCTCAGGAAAATGTCTTTTGTAGCATATTTAGACGATTTAGAGGATTTTGAATCCTTTTCTGAGAAGCATCATTTTTTAGCTAAAATACATGGATTTCCACATTTTTTAAACAGAATTGCTGCTGCTATTGAATTTTATGCTAAAATTTAGCTAAATTATGATATTTTTGTGAAGTACTTTGTCAGTACTTGTTTTAAATAAAAAGTTGAAGTTTTTCAAGAAATGCTTGAAAAACCCTCGAATCGTCGAAATATGTCAAAAAAAAATATAATTTTCGATCATTTTTCAACATTCTAAAATATATTGCATATTTTTAAAAAATCCCACAACAAACCTATAAAAATCAATAAAAAATTTGAATTATTCATATATTTTCAAAAATTACTTGAATCATTGAAAAACTCGAAAAGATGTGCTAAAATGATGTTTTACTGTATATATCGACGATTTATAGCATTTTGAGCAGTTTTCAGACAAACCTCACTTTTTATCTAAAATACATGGATTTTCACACTTTTTAATCAGAATTACTACTGCAGTTGAATTTTATACTAAAAGTAAGCTAAATTATAATATTTTTGTCAAGTACTTTATCAATGCATATTTTACTTAAAAATTTGCATGTTTTCAAGAAATGCTTGAAAAACCCTCGAATCGTAGAAATATGCCCAAAAATATAATTTTCGACCATTTTTCAACATTCTAAAATATATCATATGTTTTTAAAAAATCCTATAAAAAATCATAAAAAAAACAAATACTAATTTTCAATATTTCACATATTTTTTAAAAAGTACTTGAATCATTGAAAATCTCGAGAAAAATATGCTAAAAATGTTTATACTGCAAATTTCAACGATTTAGAGCATTTAGAGAACTATTCTGAAAAGCCTAATTTTTAACTAACATACATGGATTTTTACAATTTTTAATCAGAATTACTGCTGCTATTGAACTTTATACTAAAATTTAGCAAAATTATAATATTTTTGTGAAGTACTTTGTCAATACTGGTTTTAACTGAAAAAATTTAAGTTTTTCAAGAAATGCCTGAAGAAGCCTCCAATCGTCGAAATATGCCAGAAAAAAAAAATTGATAATTTTCAACATTCTAAAATATATTACATATTTCTAAAATATCACACAACAAATTTATAAAAATCAATAATAAATTTTAATATTTCATATATTTTGTAAAATTACTTGAATCATTGAAAAACTCGGAAAAATGTGCTAAAATGATATTTAACTGCATATATAAACGATTTAGAGCCTTTTTAAGCAGTTTTCAGACAAACATAATTTTTTCAGCTAAAATACATGGATTCTCAGACTTTTTAATCAGAATTACTGCTGCAGTTGAATTTTATGCTAAGAGTCACCTAAATCATAATATTTTTGTGAAGTAATTTGTCAATACATATTTTAAAATAAAAAAATTAAAGTTTTTCAAGTACTGCTTGGTAAACACTCGAGTCGTCGAAATATGCACAAAAATATCGTTTTCCATCATTTTTCAACATTATAAATTTATTACATTTTTTTTACTTATCTTATTTTTTTTTTTTATAAACAACATGGGATCATTCCAACTCTAAAGGGTGGGCCGAAATAGAAAAAAACTTTCACATATTCACCGATTAGACTGTTTAGCCTAAGGGTTCTTTTACAAACTACAGGTTTTTCACGCAACATAAACTTTGCTGCAGGATGTTTATCTAAAAGTAGCTGCGATTTATTAATTTTCATGAAGTACTTTGTCAACTAACATGACTTAATTAAAAAAAATTTGTCTCGAAATGATTAAAAAGCTAGCATCATCTAAAATATGCACAAAATTATTATTTAAACCCTTTTTCCAACCATTTAAATAGTCCGATCTTTTTACATCCGATTCTACAAATACAACTGATAATTTGAAATATTTTCGGATATTCTTTAAATATACTTAAATCATTAAAAAACTCACAGAATCTGGCAACAGTTTTGTATGGCACCTCTCGATGATTCCAATAGAATTTTGAATTATATTTAGAAGCATCATTTGCTCAGACATACATGGTACTTCTCCACTTTTCGAATGCAAATTCATACTGCATGATTTTACTTAAAGTATTTAAAATGATATTTTTTCAAATACTTTTCCATCTTTCCTCCAAACAAAGTTCTTTTTTCCAAGAAACTTCCGAATGTCAACTCCATTTTATTTTCCCTCATTTTTAAATTCTAAATATATTCACTATTTTAAATAGACCATCTAACGTCCAATAAAATCTTTAATATTCATCTATATCTTCTCTCCAAATTCTTTATATTGCAATCTTCACACTAATTGCTTTTTTTATCCTATAACCTTAACTTCTGATCCAGTTTTCAACCTCATTTTTTTTTGCAAAATTCAGATTATCCACCAATTTTAATGCAATTCTACTGCAGGAATTTTTGAAACACAGTGTCACAAAATGATGATGTTTTTGACAACTACTTTGTTGATTATCTTTATCTTTATAAATACGCCTTTTCCAAAATCCTGCATTACTTCTCTAAACCCATCTATAAATATAAAAAACACTAATTCGACATTTTCCAACATTCTGAAATATTATTACATTTTTTTTAAAAAAATCCTACAAAAATTCATTAAAAACAATAATTTAAATTTTTAATCTGTCATATATATTTTTAAAAATACTTGAATCATTGAAAAATCTGAAAAAATATGCTTAAATGGTGTTTTTCTGACATATTTAGACGATTTAGAGCATTTAGAGACTATAATGCGGAGAAAGAAATGAAACTCTCAATTTTCTTACTTTTAAAAAATAAATGGACTTTGGTAACCTTTTTCACAATAATCACTGCTCAAAACTTTCATCCTAAAATCTATAGGCTGAAATTTAGCCTCATCTTTTCTCTGGAGAGTTACTCTTTCAATACTTTTTAATTAAAAAAAATGAATGTTTTTAAAATCATATCCCAAAAAGCCAATGACCTCGTCCAATAATATGCCAAACCCTGTACTTTGCAGATCAGTCTTTTTTCGGCATTTTAAACAGTAACATAGATCTTTTAATGAAAATCCTCTTGAACAATTAAAAAGCTTTAATCAGCAAAATTTCTGAATTTTGGTATAAAGGTTTTTAAAGAGGATACATGTAGAATCTTCAAAGAAATCTGTGAACTTTGGTCAAAATGGATTTATGGCATTAGTTCAAACATTTAAAGATTTAATGCTAACTAATCAGTTAAGGCATCATTTTTTAGCTTACATCATGGCATTCACCATTTAATCATTAGAATTACTCTGCAGGAATTTTAGCCTAAAAGTATAAGAAAATTAAAAAGCATATTTTATGTCAAGTACTTGGACATAAATTTTTACCGAAAACAAAATTTGCCAGGTTTAAAGAAATCTTGAAAAAATTAACGAAAAACGTGAACAATAATGCCGAATATTTTATAATTTCGAAACAGTTTTAAAGATTTAAAACACAGGATATCAACACTAATTTAAAAAAAAACATGTGCATAGTCTATTTAACAAACAATAAGAAATTTGAATAATTCATATACTAAAACTCCTTAAGCTTGCAAAACTGGAAAAATGTAGCATAAAAGATCTCATGTTTAAAATTGTATAATGAGATTAAGCATTCTAACAATTAGTGACAAACTTTTTTTAGTTTGAATTCTGGATTTTCGTAACTTATTAATCAAAATTTAAAACAGATCTGAATAATTTTTGATAAAAAGTACCAAAATTATGATAATTTTGTATGTACTTTGTCAATACATATTGTTAAACCCAATAAAAGATTGGCCAGATTTTCAAAAAGATTGCTTGAATAATATTCGAACCTACGTAATTATACCACAAAACCATTAAGTGTTCGATCATTTTCCAACCCTTCGAAAAAATGTTATAAACATGTTTTTAATTAAAATCCATGAAAAAAATTTATTAGTAAAAATATATTAACTTATTTCAATCTTTCTATATAGGTTTTTGATAAAAATATTTGAATCATTGAATAAAATGTAATCACATATCTTAAAGTTTTGGGGGCTTCAGTGCCTCAGTTCGAGAAGAGCATTTCATAGAGAACAATTGTACCTCGTCCTGGAGAACAGAGATCGATTTCCTGCCTTGATCTTCTCTATTAAGCTTCCTTATCTTGATACTTTTAGAGACCACATTCACAACTCACTGTTGGTAACCTTTTCCTCCACACCTACTCCACCCTTCTCAAACTCACTCCCAAATATATCTAGGCGAAATTTCAGCCTCCTCTTTTCTCTTGGAGAAGTTTTAAAACCCCCTCCTTCAACACTTTAACTTGAGATTCCAAAACACTACAAGCATGGTGCTCTATAACACTCCACACTAATCCCCCAAACAGCTAGGACAGGATGACCTTCGTTGACCACTGACCTCAGCGTACTGACCGACTGACCTCAGTGTACTTGCAGGAATCAGTCCTCCTATGCATGTGGCATCTTAGAGAGCGAGGGAAGCCAATAGGAATCTTGGTTAGCCTGCTAGAAAACAGGGGACTTCTAGCTAGACTCCACACAATAAGTAAGTCTGTTCTAGATCGTAGCAGAAATTTCCTGCACAGTTTTTGAGTCTCCAAGGGAATATATTTAAGAGGCTACATGTGAGAATGGGACTCAGGAGTCTTGTTTTATCTTTGTCAACAGTGATTGCTGGAGTGGGCATTGCACAAGTTCCAAACATAATAATAATTTATATCAGCATGAAACATTAATCAGTTAGGCATCATTTCCACAGGTCTTAGTGATCATTTCATCATGCATTGCACCCGGAAAATCATTAGGGAATAGACAGTCCTACACAGGACAATACAAATTAGGTCAACTAGAAGCTACAGTAAAGAAACACTGGTAAATAGGCTACATGACTGTGATTGGACTGTAATAACAAGTTGCATGGACATAAATTATGACAGAAAACATTGAGAGCCATATTCATTGCCAGCCTTGATAATATTGAATCAATTAAAGAGGTTAAGATTAAACGAAGAACTGAACCCAGATAACTGCTGAGATATTAGGTAATATAAAATTCAGAAATCAGTTGCTAAAAAGATTTATGGCAAACAGGCAGGATACTGCAACACTAAATGAATTCCAACGGGTAAGGAACAGTGTGCATAGGCTATTAACAAGAGCAAAGGCAAAGGCACTTTTCCCTAAAAAATCGAATACAAAAAACAACTCCTGAAGCTCTGACAACAACTGAAAGAACTGAAGTATACCCCATAAGCCCACAGATCAAAACATAGTACTAAATATTAATAATGAGAAATGCATAAAACAACTAGTGACAATTGTTTCAGTTCTGTCTTCAGAACTGTTGCATCAACATTAGTCAGTAAATTGCCAGTTACATCGAATACCTTTAACACAGACTCTAATAAGTTTAAACCTACAACAGAAATAAAGACATCACCCCCAAATAGTTGCCAACTAGTAGATGTATTTTGACTTCATGCAAAAAAGAAATGATTAAGTTAAACCCAACTAAAAGCATTGGGCCAGATAACATTCTGGCAAAATTTCTAAAAGATGGTGCCTCTGAATTGCCAATCCATTGCGCACATAATAAATTTATTACCACCGAAACCATTCCAGAGGGTTCAAGAGGGGTCAGAATTATTCCCATTTCCAGAAAAACAGCAGGCCTGTTACTAAACTCAGTGTGATGTCAAAAAGTCTAGCAGTTAAGTATCTCAATGACAAAAATATTTTCAGGTAAGACAACATATGCAACAGTTAGGTATCTTTATTTCGAAACGTTTCGCCTACACAGTAGGCTTCTTCAGTCGAGTACAGAAAAGTTGATAGAAGCAGAAGATACTTGAAGACGATGTAATCAGTCCATCACCCTTTAAAAGTTTTGAGGTGCTCAGTCCCTCAGTCTGGAGAAGAGCATGTTCCATAGTATGAAACAATTGTTCCATATTTATGAAACAATTTTTTTTCATACTATGGAACAATGCTCTTCTCCAGACTGAGGGACTGACCACCTAAAATTTTAAGGGTGATGGACTGATTACATCGTCTTCAGTATCTTCTGCTTCTATCAAACTTTTCGTACTCGACTGAAGAAGCCTACTGTGTAGGCGAAACGTTTCGAAATAAAGATACCTAACTGTTGCATATGTGTTTTTACCTAAAAAACCTGTCGGTATTTTATACCATTTTAATGTTCAAAAATATTTTCCATATTTTAACAATCAGGTTTCAGGATTACAGTGAAACCTCCACTTGCGAGCGCATCCACGTGTGAGTTTATCCAAATAGGGAGCAGTCGCTCAGTCAATTTTTTTATTCCATACAGGGATAAAATTTTCCCACAGGTGGGCAGGCCTCAGGGGATGTTCCTTGATGTGGTGAGGGGCTCTTGCTCTTGATCTAGGGAATTGGATCTCATTCGTTTGTTGAACTATCTTATTGAAACTTGGCAGTATTATGGAAAGATACTTCTTAACGTACCCCAAAAATGAAAGAAATTGGACCATAAATAATGGAATTCACTTCTCAGCCTTTAGCCGTATTTTTGTATGGTTTTTATGGTTGTATTCTCGTTATTTTGGTCTCATTTCATAGAATGGTGATACATTACCGAAGTAGATATGATTTTGGTGGTTTCATGATGAAAAGTACCTTGAAACTGGCTTAAAGTAGCAGAAATGTTCGATTCTTTAGTGGTGTTCAAGGTAAACAAATAATGTCATTGTCCATTCCAATATGCAGTCATGAATGGGCTGGCATTATTTATACAATTATTCAGTAATGCAGTAGTCTCATAACAGTAAATCTTTCATTTTTTGTGTGAATAAAAATTACAAATTATTTATATTACATAATAAAATAATCAAAATAATAATAATAATAATTAATAATAATAATTAAAAATAATAATAATAATAATAATAATAATAAAAAATAATGTATAATAATAATTAGTAATAATATAACAATAATATAATATGTATAATAATACATATATAATAATAATGTACTATATAATAATTATTATAATAATAGATGGCTTCAAAAGGCGTCACTAGATGACAGTGATTACCAAAACAATGCAGGAGTGGTTGTGGCCGCAAGGGAGCAAATCCAGATGCGAACAAGGCCATGGAAGGGAAATTAAACTTGTAAGTAGAGGTTTCACTGTATTATTATATAAGAAGGCGCTAAATGACAAGGGTCTACAGCACTGTGAAGCAAAAAAATAGTGCTGGGGCTTATAAACACTAGGTGCAGAGGGGATCAGGGGTGAGAGGAAAATAGAGCTGAAAGGGATGCTAAGGGCTATGTGTCAAAGTTCATACAGAAAAAGCAGTTGCTGACAAAGATCGAAAAGTGAATGTAAGTCAAAGGGTTTAGGGTTGTCTGCAAAAGGGGAAGTAAGATAAGGTGGTAGGCAGGGGCATCACTGCAGGTAAATCCTGCGAGCTTGCTGGTAAACCGGGCAGTCTACAAGACAGTGAAGTTCTAAAAATAGAGTCATGACAAACCTAACAGAGAGAAATAGGGTGTCATTCCATGAGATACCCATGGGTAAGATGAGTATGGCCAATGCAGAGACAGGAGAGCACAGTCCCCTGAGTACAGCAATGTGGTAAGTGAGGGGCCACAAACCTAAAAGTGGTTTAATAGAGTGCAATTTGTTATGGTGCATGCCTGACCATCGTTGTTGCCAGTGGTCGCGAAGACGGGCCGAGATGACTGGAAAATAATCTCTGAATGGAATTATCTCTTAGGAAACCAGGAAGATCATGCACCACTGACAGCGAAGCAGCATCCATTGTTCATTACCCTTCACATCAACGTGCCCAGGGACCCAACAAAAAAACGATGTCTTTGTTTTTGCTAGCCACATGGTGCAACCAATTTGAATACAAAGGACTAATGGATGGGGGGGAATCAACTTGTTTAATGGCTTGTACAGCACTGAGGGAATCTGAAATGATCTGAAGTGAAAACTGCTCTGTGGGGAGCAGCAACAGGATAATACTGCACCACCCCTGGGGGCCCCTTTAACAACAACAACAGCTTGGTGTGTGTCATGGGCCCAACACATGGTTGTGTGATTCCCTTCTCTCTTATATCCTATATTAGTGTGAAATTCTGGTTTTTTCATTGCCCAATTGGCTGCAGTCTTTTTCTATTTTTCCAGGCAGGACGACCAGTAGCCTTTTTTCCCGGGAACTTTTCAAGGATCAGAGAAGTGTTACGCTGCTGTAGAAAAGGAAGCCCAGGCCATCATAGAAGCAGTTCGCTACTGGAGGCATTATTTACGGTAGACATTTCCCCATAAGGACTGACCAACGGTCCGTGATGTATATTTTGGGGCCAAGAAGCACAAAAGTAGGATAAAAAATGACAAGATATTATGCTGGGGGATTGAACTATCGTGTTATGACTGATATTCTGTACCGACCGGGTCAAGAGAATATCTCACCTGATGCATTCTCTAGGTCTCACTGTGGAGCAGCATGTCATGATTTGCAATCACTCTCAGCGCTCCCAAGGCTTTGTGTCACCCAGGAGTTACACGCCTGTACCATTTTGTCAAATCAAAGAACATGCCCTACTCAGTGGAAGATGTGGGGACAAGTGATCAGAGCAGCAGAGTATGTGCAGAGTGCAAGCCAAATTTTCATCAGCCAGAGAAGATCATCTCATAAAATCCACCCAGGCTATTGAGAGACTGAATATAGATTTCAAAGGACCTCTACAAAGCATAAATCAGAATAGATATTTCCTTAACATAGTAGATGAATTCAAGGTTTCCCTTTGTTTTTCCCCTGTGAAAATTTATGACTGTTTCAACTGTTATTGTTGTCTTTCACATTTAATTTTATTATTATTTATTTTATTATCACACTGGCCAATTCCCACCAAGGCAGGGTGGCCCGAAAAAGAAAAACTTTCACCATCATTCACTCCATCACAGTTGTTCTCTATTTTTGGTATGCCAGCTTATACCCATTCAGACGGGGGATCCTCGTTCATGAGTAACGAACTTAAGGATTTTTTTGGCTAGCAAAGGTATTGCCTGCAGCAGAACAACAGCTACAACCCTCAAGGCAATGGTCAAAGTGGAGCGGTTCAATGGTACTATATGGAAGGCAGTTACATGACATTGAAGTGCACAATCTACCGTTCAACACTGGCAAACTGTCCTCCCTGATGCTCTTCACCCCTATTAGATCATTGCTGTGCACAGCTTAATGCAACCCCTCATGAAAGACTCCTCAACTATTCAAGTCGTTCCTCTACGGGGGCCTCCGTGCCCCCTTGGTTATGTCACCTGGGCCCTTTTTCCGAAGAGTCACCGTAGGATGAACAAGACGGATCCTTTAGTGGAAGAGGTTTGAGCTCCTGCAAGCTAATCCACATTATGCCCACATTTGCTACCAAAATGGTGAAGAGACTACAGTAATCTACAAGACATTTAGCCCTGTTGAAATCCCCATTAGTGTAGAATTCAAGATACACCAATAGATGTGAAAGATGCTTCGTTTTCTCCTGGAAAGCCCCTTGAGACTACCCCTACGGATATAGAGGATTCTGCCCCCAGCAGTTAGTCAAAACCGCGCTGGAAAATATTGAACCTGGTGAAGAGGCCAAGGGCTACGAAAGGTCGGGACGTGTACGTCGCCCACCTAACAGTTCGGGAGATTACTGTCTTGATATTATAGAAGGGGGAGATTGTAGTGAACTGCTCCTGTGGGGAGCAGCAGCAGGATAATACTGCACCACCCCTCGGGCCCTTAACAACAACAACAGCTTGGTGTGTGTCATGGGTGCCAAACACATTGTGTGTGATTCTCTTCTCTTATATCATATATTAGTGATGCAGATTTACATGGTGAGTTTAAATATGTGGCTGTAGTTATAACTTTTCTCTTGACATATGCAAGACATCCCATCCCAGTAGAAGCAGTTATTAGATGTACTAGTCATTATTTTGTTGTTGCAGAAGTACTATGAAGATTCTATGTTCAATAAAGCCTAGAGATAAGGCCTGTGTTTCTATCACAACATGATCACTTACATGAAGGTTTACATATAAGTAATAGAGAGAAGTGCCATGAGTGTGGCATACAACTCGGCAGAAAAAAATACTAGCCGAGTTTAACAAATGACCTCGGGCAACATTTATCAGGGAAACACCGCTGTGAACCCAAACTGTCAGAAGATTTAGAACCATCTGTATAAACAGTGATGGCACGAGCATGCGGCCGGAAGTGATCGAGAAAAAGAGAGTGATAAACAGCTTTGGGAAGGAGGCTTTTGGTGCCGGCAAATAGGGAAAAAAAGACACGAACCATCGGAACTTCCCAAGGGGAGATGAAAAAAAGGCAGACGCTAAATGAACATACATGGGAGGTAATGGAGGAAGACCAGAGTGAAGATGAAGAGAAAATAGAAGGAGGCACTGAACAAATAATGGGCTTCTACTAACGTCTGAGACCAATCTATACATAGAAGGAGCACAAAGGTCACGAGAGTGGAGAAAGTAACGAAGACAATGAGCATCATGCTGATCAGCTAAGGAAGGAACATTTGCCTCTTCATACAGGCTTTCAACAGGGGATGAACATAAGGCACTAAGGCATAAACGTAGACCCTGATAATGAAGGGATCTTAGAGTTGTAGAAGCCGCAGAATAGACTAAGTCGCCATAATCCAGCTTGGACATGACTAGGGTGGCATGCAAACGGAGGACAGTTCAGTGATCTGCTCCCCATGAATGATGCACAAGAATTTTAAGGAGATTCAGCCAACCATGGCAAGCTGCCTTCATAGAGGATATGTGAGGTTTCCATGTCAACTGGCGATCCAAGTGAAGGCCAAGAAACTCGATCTTATCACATTCTGGAATACGTGAGCATGTAAATACAGTGGAATATCTGGGATAAGAGGACATATTTGCAAAGGTAATGAAATGGGTTTTGTACTAGAAAATTTAAAAGCCATGAGAAGTGGCCCAATAAGAAAAATTGGTAATCGCATCCTGAGGGAGGGTGCTACCAGTGACAGTCAGAGCCTGTGTAACCATAGCGAAGTCATCCCCATAAAGTGATGATCAAATATGCGATGGAAGAATGGAAGGTAGGTCATTTATAGCTATGAGAAAAAGGATAGTGGGACTCCCTTGTCTTGAACAATATCTGAAGAAAGTGATGCGCCAACACTGACACGAAAATGTCTGTCAGAAAAGAGAGCAGCAAGGAAGGTTAGTAGATTACCATGAGGGACTAAGGAGTGGGCTTGGGCTAAAATGTTATACCTCAAAGTGGTGTCATATGCCTTCTCAAGATCAAAAAAGACTGCTAGGATGGAGTGTTCATTAGCAAAGGCATTTTGCTAATAGGTGGAGCAAGTAGTCCAGAGTAGAGAAAGCCATACTGGAGAGAAGAACTATTGTGAGTCTCCAAATACATCAAATGTCTATTCACCAATTATTCCATCACCTTACAGACTACACTGGTCAGAGCAATGGGATGATAGTGAGAGGTATCAAGCCCCGAGGTAACTGGTTTGCGAAACATTAGGACAATGGCAGATTTCCACTGTTGAGGGAGAACCCCTCACATCCAAATAAGACTGAAAAGTTGCAAAAGGACTGTAAGGGCTATAGAATGCAGATGTTATAGCATACAGATATGAATATCATTAGGCCCAGCTACTGATGAATGACAAGCAGAAAGCGTGGACTCTAGCTCTAGGAGAGTGAAAGGCACATTATACGGCTCCATTCCATTAGAAGAGAAATTCAAGGCAATTGCTCCTTGGTAGACTTAAACATGAGTAATGAGGGACTGAGGTGAAGCCCTAGGGAGACACGAACAAGATGATTCCCGATTTCTGTGGCAACATCAAGA
>NW_026466031.1:27500-33012 GCF_026875155.1 Cherax quadricarinatus
ATACGTTTAAAGACATATTTTTTTCATTAATGTTAATGTAAAAATTTATAATTTTGCACCAAAAGGAACTTAGAAAACTTACCTAACCTTATTATAACAAGAGCAATTTATTTTAGCCTAACCCAACTAAATATATTTTAGATTTGTTTAAAGTAATTTAATACTAAACAAAACACAGTGAAATATATTTTTTTCGTTAGGTTCAGAATAAATTCGGGCGAAATTATTGCATACAAAAATTTTTTCACTTGTCCTATAGGCAATGTGAACGCTGCTATTTAAGCCAAGATCGCAAATTCTGCCTATTCGGCACGACATATATATATATATATATAAAATTATATATTTTATAAATATATATATATATATATATAAAATATATATATATTTTATATATATATATTATATATTTTAAAATATATATAATATAATATATAAAATATATATATATATATATATATATATATATAAAATATATATATATATAATATCTGGTGAATGAAATACAAGTTAATTACTGTAAGTTTTTGCTCCAAAAACACTTTATGATCAGGTACAGGCCATCTCTTACCTGTGTTTGTAATATGGAGCTCTGTCCGAAGCTGGAGCTGGTCTTAGTAGTGATGGGAGCTGAGCGGGTCTTAGTACATTCAGATTGCCTTGCTATCGCTTTCAGCATTGTGTGTCAGCCTTGCTATCTTTTATTGCACGTCAGCCTTGCAATTGCTCTTGTTATTGCGTGTCAGTCTTGCTGTGTATATCCTGCAAATCGTACTGTATTTGTGGAAAATTGCATTTATCTGAATGTATCATTATATACAAAACAGTAAATGAAAAGATAATTATTATTTATCAGTTAGACATGAAGGAATTTGGGACACCTGGGTCGCAAAAAATGTCCCCCTTTTCGATACCTACCGCTGTCATATCCACAAGTTGCTCTGGACCTTTTAAAATTACCAATGAAATATGTATGACCAGGAATACGGGTAAATATATAAATTTTGTGGACTGTATATTAAAAAAAATAAATAGTTATATATATACACAATTACATAACAAAAGGAAATTAATGGGAGATTAATGTGTATCATACTCAGAAAACCTCACTCAAACCCTAAATCTATGAAAATAATGCTGGCCAAAAATTATACACAAATCTATAGAGCTTATCTGAGGTTCCTGGAGCGTCATGCCCATCGTCTGATATCTCAAGTTATGCAGGAATGCATATCCACCAATTTCGCCTCCTATTTAAAAGGGTGTAAGCACAATTTTTAAACCTCTAGAGCAACGAAAATTACTTCCCATTACACTAACGTTGTATCCAATTCAAACAAGATGGCGATCTCGTCTGTGCAGACGCAGGCTTTCCGTTTTCTATGACACAAATATTATTAAAATAGTATGGCCATCTATTTACATATAAATACTGAATTTCTGGAAAATATATACAGTATGTTTCCACAGTATTACTGTTGTTTGTTTTTGTGCCTTGCAAACAGCGTGTTACAAATTGGTTAATGCCACCTACACGGGGTCCAGGCGTTGGTCCCGAATATACTCTACTAAAAACCTGCCCAAATTATCTCTACAGCAGCGGCCCAATTGCCTCATTCTAGTGGCATAGAATATCACGAACTTTCACTGCTGCACAGCTCCATGACATTATTTGCACAAAGTAGAGTTAACCCAAAAGGCACACCAAACTGAGGATCTCCGAAGTTTACCTGGAGTTTACCTGAAGAGTTCCGGGGTCAACGCCCCCGCGGCCCGGTCTTGTGACCAGGGCCCCTGGTGGATCAGAGCCTGATCAAACCCGGCTGTTTCCCGCTGGCTGCACACAAACCGACGTACGAGCCACACCCGGCTGGTCAGGAACCGCACTTTAGGTGCTTGTCCATCCAGCTGAAGACTGCCAGGGTTGTTGGTAATGCCCCTTATTTTGCTGGGTAGGCACTTGAACATCCCCCGGGGCCCTGACACTTATTTTATGGTCTCTTAACGTGCTAAATAACACCCCTGCTTTCATGGGGTAAGTTGCATCACTGCAAGTCTTTGCTTTCGTATGAGTGATTTTCGTGTGCAAGTCGGTACATCCCTCTAGGATTTCCAGGGGTAAAATCAGTATCCCCCGCCTGCATCCAGGGAATACAGGTTCAGGAACCTCAAGGGGCTCCCAGTAATTGAGGTTTTTATCTCCGTTATGGGGCTCAGTGAAGGGTTCTCTGTACATTTCTAGGTCAGCAATTTCACCTGCCTTGAAAGGTGCGTTAGTGTGCAGCAATAATTCCCAGCCTAGATAGAACAAATGACCTGAAGATGTCATCATGGGCTTGGCCTCCCTAGTTTTGAAAGTTCTCATTATCCATCCTGTCATTTTTCTAGCAGATGCGATTGATACAATGTTATGGTCCTTGAAGGTGAGATCCTTCGACATAATCACTCCCAGGTCTTTGACGTTGGTGTTTCGCTCTATTTTGTGGCCAGAATTTGTTTTGTACTCTGATGAAGATTTAATTTCCTCATGTTTACCATATCTGAGTAATTGAAATTTCTCATCGTTGAACTTCATATTGTTTTCTGCAGCCCACTGAAAGATTTGGTTGATGTCCGCCTGGAGCCTTGCAGTGTCTGCAATGGAAGACACTGTCATGCAGGAGCTGTTAATCATCGATCTCTGCTTAGGTTCTTTCATAATGTGGGAGGGATAAAAACCACAGCAATCAGACCAGCAGTTTCGAGAAGCAGGTGGTGCACTGGGTTTGTCTCAGGGCCAGTCCGCTTCATTGGCACTTGAGTTAACCAAATTCAATCTTGAAACAACCAGGGAGCAGTAAGCATTTGCCTAGGAGTAATTTGACAGAAAGGCGAAGAGGCAATTTAAGCAGACTGTGGATGGCTACTTTAATGTGCAAATGGCAGTGCTGCTAGTTCCTCGTTTTGCTGAAGCTGAGCCTGAACAGTTTTTCGAGGCATTTGTAAACCAAGCTCAAGCATTTAGGTGGCCTGAGGAGCAATGGGCAGCATTAGTGCATACAACATTGTAAGGTAAAGCACAAGAGTTCACAGCTGTTTTAAATAAAAGAAATTTGTTAATTATTGGGTTAAAACAACGGTTCTTGGGGCATATCAGTGTATCCCTGCCAAGTACAGGAGGGAATTCAAATTGTGCAAGCATCAGCTGGGTCAGTCTCATGTAGACTTTGTAAGTTAGCAGTTGAAATCCCTCATTAAGTGGTACAAGGTGAGTAGTGCTGCCAACTTCAGCAAATTAGTTCAACTACTTTTGGGGGAAAACCTGCTGGAATCTGTTGGACCAGAGATTAGAGACTTTCTTGAAGATCATTCATTGACCACTGCATTGGAAGCAACAAGACTGGCTGACACTTTTGAGACTAACTGCTCCTTCTCTGAGTGGTTTAATCTTTCTTTCCAACAGCCTGGCATGAATGGAGATTGTCAGAGAAGAATTCCAGACTGGAGTACCTGGAGTTTACATGGAGAGGGTTCTGGGGGTCAGCACCCCCACGGCCCGGTCTGAGACCAAGCCTCATGGTGGATCAGGGTCTGATCAACCAGGCTGTTACTGCTGGCCACAAGCAAGCTGGTGTACGAACAACAGCCAGGTTGATCATGTACTGACTTTAGGTGCCTGTCCAGTGCCTTCTTGAAGACAGCCAGGGGTCTATTGGTAATCCCCCTTATGTAAGCTGGGAAGCATTTGAACAGTCTTGGGCCCGGACACTTATTGTGTTGTCTATCAGTGTACTTGTGGAGCCCCTGCTTTCATTGAGGGAATGTTGCATCTCCTGCCGAGTCTTTTGCTTTTATATGGAGTGATTTTCGTGTGCAGGTTTGGTACCAATCCCTCCAGGACATTCCAAGTGTATATTATCATGAACCTCTCTCGCCTGCATTCAAGGGAATACAGATCAAGGACCTTCAACAGTTCCCAGTAGTTTAGGTGCCTTATCGCACTTATGTGTGCCGTGAAAGTTCTTTGTAGACTCTCCAGGTCTGCAATGTCGCCAGCCTTGAAGGGGGCCGTTAGTGTACAGCAGTATTCCAGCCTATAGAGCACAAGCGACTTGAAGAGAATCATCATGGGCTTGGCATCTCTAGTTTTGAAGGTTCTCATTATCCATCCTATCATTTTCCTAGCGGATGAGGTAGATACATTGTTGTCTTTGAAGGCGAGATTCTCTGAGGTCTCCCAGGTCGTTCACATTACTTTTCTGCTCTATTGTATGGTTAGAATTTGTGGTATGCCCTGACACATTTTTAATTTCTTCAAGTTTTCCATATCTGAGTAGTTGAAATTTCTCCTCGTTGAACTTCATATTGTTTTGAGTGGCCCATTCGAAGATTCGGTTGATGTCTGCTTAGAGTCTCGCAGTGTCTTCGATGGAGGTCACTGCCATGGTGATCCGGGTGTCATCCACAAAGGAAGACATGGAGCTGTGGCTTACATCTCTACGTCACAGATGAGGATGAGGAATAGAATGGGAGTGAGTACTGCGCCTTGTGGAACAGAGCTTTTTACCATGGCTGCCAGGGACTTCACTCTGTTTACTATTACTCTTTGTGTTCTATTTGTCAGGAAGTTGTAGATCCATCTACCAACTTTTCCCATTATTCCTTTATCCTGCATTTTGTGTGCTATTACACTATGGTCACACTTGTTGAAACCTTTTGCAAAGTCTGTGTATACTACATCTGTATTTTATCCTCTACAGCATCCAGGACCTTGTCATAGTGGTTCAGTAGCTGGGACAGGCAGGAGCGACCTGTTTTAAACCCATGTTGCCCTGGGTTGTGTAACTGATGGGTATCTAGGTGGTTGGCTATCTTGCTTCTTAGAACCCTCTCAAAGATTTTTATGATATGGGATGTTAGTGCTATCGGTTTGTAATTCTTTGCAATTGCTTTACTGCCACCTTTGTGGAGTGGGCTATGTCTGTTGTTTTTAGTGTGTGGGATGACCCTGTGTCCATGCTCCCTCTCCATAAAATGATTAAGGCACGCGATAGGGGCTTCTTGCAATTCTTGATGAACACGGAGTTCCACAAGTCTGGGCCTGGAGCAGAGTGCATGGGCATGTCATTAATTGCTTCTTCAAAATCTTGTGTAGTTAGAATAATATCTGAGAGTTTTGGGATGACCATTATTATTATTATTATTATAAAGGGGAACCGCTAAACCCGTAGGATTATACAGCGCCTGGGGGGATGTGGAAGGCATTCAGGCTTAATTCGGGGAACTGGAGCACAGATCCAATTCCCTAAATCAAGAGCCCCTCACCAACATCAAGGAACCTTCCCAGAGGGGTTGGGATGACCAAATTTTGGGTTTCACTCAAATAATTTATTTAGATTGTCGACCCTTAGAGTGGGCAGTGGATCGCTGAACACTGAGTCATATTGGGACTTTAGTATCTCAATCATTTCTTGGCTATCATCTGTTATGTCCCATCCCGCCTAAGCAGAGGCCCCAATACTGGATGTTTTTT